>BQKZ01003724.1:32756-52991 GCA_036244855.1 Temnopleurus reevesii
CTTTGCTTCCCCCCCCCCCTCCCTTACCGTCCATGATTGACACTACCCAAGACTCAAGTCAACAGTCTCTCTTAAAAACACACACTTAAAATTCATAATTTAACCAGTGGATATTTCTCGAGCCACTACAAGAGAGATGCACAAGGTGAAAATGTTTTTTAAGCCATTGACTACTGAATTCTGTTATTCCCATAGACTTTATGCAGGGAATACTCAATTCCAGCAGTCATCTGGGTTGAAACATGTTTGAATTAATTTTGGCTTATACCACTTTATATGAACTTTCCTTTACTTCGGATTATGATGATAACATTCATCAATCTAATGATAGTGGCAGTTTGTATGATTATTACCCTTGAATTTGGCCTTTGAATTGCTGCTTTTTAGCATGGAGCTGGAGGAATTTTAAATATACATTATGGTCATGTACTTGTTCATCTCGGCTTGGTTGAGTGTAGTACAGTACAGCCAAATTTCTTTCTGACTGGTAAAATTACAATGTCTAGGATTCAAAATAAAGACCTGAAGTCTTTGAAAGGCTAAGGTCTTGACCAAAAACACAACTTAGGATTAATCCACCAAGTACAGTCTAATCTCGTTGCAAAGAACTCTGTTATAACAAGATCTTGTTATAACAAGGTTTCGATGTTAAGGGATAATTTATCTGGTCCCAGGGACCTTGTTATAATGAGGTTTGACTGTATTGCTACTCAATTAACTTTTTCTTCAGCATTTTAACTTGGGACTTAGTTTTATTTTATAGAAGCTGAAATATTGATTGCATTCGATGGCATGCACTCTTGTCCCACAGTTAATTTGTAGAAGGTTTCCTCTACAGAAATCACTGAATTATTTACTATAAACTAAATTATTAATCTAGAAGAAGAAGCATGCTTCTATAAGTTTGTGCTGCATTCTGGTACTTTGCACTGGAATTTTCCGGTCAAGTCCTGAAAAGATACAAAAAGAACAAATTATCTTTTAGAATTGAGAAGTTGAAATAAAGTCTTGTACATTGCATTTTGTTCACATTCCAAACCATGACATTAAATGTTGGTTAAGGTAACTTTGCCTTGGTCAAATCTCTTGGAACAACGAAAGTCTGTTTGATTGAATAGGAGAAATTTGACTTTGACATAAATATTTTTTGATGACTTGTTCAAACAAATTACTTCAACTTTTAGACAACGATCAAACTCAGATAAGTTCAAATTAGGCAAAGATGTATGTTGAAGAGTTGATGGGATGTGCTGCAATAACAATACGTCACTTAAAGAAAGCTTGCATGGTTCAAAAATTGGGATAGAGTTTCGTGAAATCAGGTTTGATTATTAATGATAAGTCTGACATTCTTATTCCAATTACAATATTTATATATATTTATGTATATTCATATACATGAAGTAGACACTGTTTGACATTATGATTTGCCATTTAGAAATTCTCAAGCTGCGTGGCCTATGTTATATAATTTATACTAACAAGAAAAAAAATAAAGAATCCCAAAAGAGAAGGAAGCCATGCACTATAAAAATACAATATCTATGAAAATCATCTGTAATGTACCATATACTCTTCATTCCAGTTTGGCTTTGTAGGTGATATTTTGAATTTTAACTCTCCTTGTGACTTAATCATGTACTTTTGATGCTGCCTGTAAACTTAACTAACTTTCTAATTATCTTTTTAGTGACCATTATTGACAAGTGTAACCATTCTCATTCCTAAATGTCTACTTACTGTTGTTTCTTTCAGGAGGCAAGGGAAGTAACGCTTGGAGCAGTGGTTTCGTCGCAGACACTTGGCATATCTACGAATACACCTGAAGTCGTCTGTAGAGCATCGACCACAGTCCGGTTCTTCTGAGATGAATTGACAAGCAAGGCAGGAAGTGTGCTGACACTGGCCCTGGCATGTCTGTGGTACATCTGCATTGTCTCTGTAGGTGGGAGGAACATTGAAAAGAAAAGTGCAATTTGTTATTATGAAACTTTACGTTTGATGTACAGTTGCTTAGATTAAAGGAAATGCAAAAGAAAATGTTACTGTCGCTTAACTATTTGCTTTATCAGGGCTGTGTTTCACCAGAAAGGTATCTCTATGGTTTCATCAAGTCACGAAAGACTGTAAGAACGACTGGTTCTTGTGCTGAATGATCAAGAATGTTATGCGAATTACACTTATTAACACACTCAAATATTTGGTAAAGTTGTTCTTCACATTAAGAACGATTTGGTGAAACCAGATTATAGAGTAAGAAGCGATGAAGTGTTTTAGCATTATGATACTGATGATTCTAATCTATAGAGTGTACACGATATTGAAAAATGAAGAAGAGAAGTGAGAAGAATCTCTGGATGTTAGTAACTGTTGAGATCGCTGAATCCATCTTTGCCTGAAATAATGAATAATCCAAGCAGTATGATGAAATGTATCTGTAAGAGACATGTCATCCAAAAATCATATTCCTCTCTTTTTCTATCCCTTTTTTTTAATGGGATACAGTTAAACCTCATTATAATGGGGTCCTTTGGACCGGTAAAATTCCTTTAAAACACAATCATATTTTATGTTCAGAATAGTTGCCAAAATCCATTGACTTTGGTAACCTTTATCTAAATGTACATAACAGATAACGATTTTTGGCTGACATCCCTGTTATTAATATCTTTACACTCAAAATGTAGTCAAAATCATTCATTATTTTAGACTCTGTCCTAATTTGGAAGAGACTATGATATTAATACAGAAGAAAGGTTGCTATAATGAGAACAGGTATCAAATAAAACTTAGAATTAGCCATCTTCTTGTGCATTCAGCTTCAATGCCTTTTCTGTTAGCTATGTACAGACGTGCAAATTATTCTTATACACAACATAAATCCTTTGACTCATATCACTCCATGAAACTATTGGTGATACGTTTTTATTTTATTGTTCGATTTTTATTTACGCATTGATACCAGTCTCAATAAGTATCAAGAAAATTGCTGAATCTGTTATTTTTGTTAGGAAATTTGTTAAATTTTTGTAATGGTAATTTTGGATGATATTGTATCATCAAAGTGCTTACATCATCAGTTTGGGTTTTGTCAAGCGGGCCCATAACAAAAATGATGCAATTGTGGGGAACTTACAGGGAATATTAATCATAATTCTTTGGTAAAATAGTAATCAAAGAGGTATGTTTAATTTGAATATTGATCGCATCTATTACATGCCAAGAATGATACACAGTAAATGTGCTATGATATTTTTTGTTTCATTTCAGTGTCATTTATTTTTAGGTGGGACATTAATGTGATAAGTTCTCTAGAATATTCTGTCAGGTTGACAGAATACAATAACACAGTATTATTTTTTAAAAAGGTATTACACACTGAATCAACATTATTACTTATGATAAGTATTGTTGATAATTGTGACAAATCACTTGTGACCAATTGTACATGTAGAAAAATGAGAGAAAATTTATTCAAAGTTTTGATTTGTGATAAAGTGTTTCGGACTGATACTGTATCTATAGATGTATAGAATAAGTCTCTGATTAATATACTATTATAGTTATATTTACAGCAAATTACCAGCAAATTCTAATATGATCCCAATTGCTAAAAGCAATGTCATATAAGAATGATTATTTTTTATACACCCATCTCTCTCGAACATTCTGATATGCATGATTATACTATGCATATATGATTATTAATGAATATCAAGTGGAATGTTTTTTTTTAAGAAAGCAAGTGTATTCTTCAGGTCTACAATATTTCAAGAATTTGATTGATACCTAGATATTCTGGTGTTCCAAATAGTAAGTTTGGTTCTACTTCTGATAGATCTTTTTGAAATTTCTTTTATTTTGATAGTTGAGACTGCAATTTTTTGTTCACTTGCTATGATCTGCATATTTTCAAGGATGAATTGTCATACTCTTATATGTAATATAGAATTTTCCATAATTACAAGTCACTTTTCACAAGTACAAATACATGTGTTTATATACATTTTAGATATCTTTATAAGGTTGTTCATAAAGAGAAAAATGGCCCGAGGAGACAATACAAAGAGTGAAGTAATGAAGTTGTGTAAAATCTTTGTTTGTATTCAGAAGCTATACAGATAGTCCACAAATGTTACCTGTAAATTTTGTTACTGATACTCCCCCATTAAGATGTCTGCTCCTTTCAATCATATAGGAACAACTTTTTTGTTGTGTCTATAAATTAAAATGTTATTGTATGTTATCCTATTATTTTTTATTTCAGCCAACTTTCAAAAGGGTCATAGTTTTCCAGGCCTAGCAAAGGACTATTGAGGTCAGATTGCCAAATTTCATTTGCTTTACTCGTGTAATTTTTAAAACATGATTTTAAGAAATATATTTAACTTTTCCTGAATATATTTTTGCAGTTTGTGACAATGTAATTATCACTTACTCCACTTTTTATTGGCAGTAATGAAGTCAAAAGATGATACATGTATTTTGGATAATTTAACTGTCATGATATGTCATCAAACAGCAATGATTTCTATTTTGTATAATTGTTCTTGTACGAAATGCATGGAGAAGTGCAGATTATCTTTAGCACAATTATTTTTTATAATGATATTTTGGAATTAAAGTCCTGATTTTCATTCATTGATTTCCACAACTGTCTCTTCCTCACTGTCTCTTCCTCACTGTCTTTATTATTGATTTCACTATTAGTGATGTTCCCTTACCAATAAAGTACACATTAAGCTGCAAACAAATGAAACACTGGGACCACTTTTTTTTGGGTGCAATACTTCACCTCTTTGGTGAAAAATCGAACCACAACAGTATATGATTTTCGTTCTGCAGATTGCTCAGAGGATTTGAACCCAAGTCTTTGATAATGTGGGATTGATAGCTTATCCGATTGTGCTCCCATGCTTAAATGATATTAAATATTGACTCCATAACATACCACATTGTCTCCTTGAGGCTGTCAAAAAAAGTATAATAATTGCACCACTTCGGTAGTTTGCACCCTGTAAGTACTTTTTTTGGCAAGCATTGTACATCAAATGGGTACAATATTGCTCATGTAGAGGTTTACCGCAATTTGCACCCTTTGTGCATTTTTTTTCTGAATTTGTAATACAAAAAGAAATGGATCTTATCCTATGAAGTATGAGTGATATTTTAATTACAGTAGGGTAAATAGGAAATGAAGAAATATATTTAACAGATTAAAAAACTTGACCATAAGTAAATATTTTTGTGCCTATTCTATGAATATTTTTTTCCATTACTCTCCTTCATGATACATGTAGATTCCTCGTGATTATCTTTTCTTATTTGATAACCCTAAATTTCATTATATGAGTATATACATGTACTTCCACACGAGGATGCTCCGATAGCTGTGTATACACAATAGAATGCATTTCGAAAGTTCAGTGACCCCAATATTCCATCTACTTGTACCAAAATGAAGGTAAATTTACAATTGGGACGCACGTCTTTGACTAAGCGATGAAAAGACGCCTCCCTTTTCATATCTGCAGAAATATTTGAATATTCCCTTTTCCTTCCAAAGCCTGGTCCTGCTGGTAGAGACATCATGAAACAATTGCATTCGCTTGCTCTAGAAAGGTATGCAAATATGGTGCCAGTGGAGATGAAGGAAGAAGTTATCTGACCCGAGACTAGGAGGAAAAAGCTAATAATGCGAGCTTTTGACAATAATGTCCCGTGTTCCCCGCCCCGGTTTACATTAATCTCTATTTATTTTTCTGTCTGTTCGTCTGATTGTCTTGTTAGTTTTTCTGCTTTGTCTGCCATGTCTCCTACAAAAATTGCGCGCCATTTTCTAGATTTTTCTCATCACATTTCAGATGGAAATTGTCTATGAGTCTGTGTCATCATTTTTGGTTCTTTCTTAAATCTATACAAACTTGAATAAACTGAAAGACTCAAAGACGTACCGCTGCGTATAAGAAAATCAATTTCATGACAAAAGAGTTGAAAGCCTATATGATTTTGGATGAGTAATGCATAATGCATTCTGTAATCGGCAAGAGTCAGTATTAAAAGAAAGATTTGACCGAAAATCCGGGGTTCAAATGAGTTGTTGCTCGTAGAAAAAGAGGCGGAGGCGGCAGACGATTATAGAATATGTTAAATTATAGGGAGAGAACACTATGCACTTGCAGAAAAACGGGTTTAACAGGTTAACAGAATTGACCTAAATATTATTTCATAGTAACAATTCAAAAAAATAATAGTTGACATCAAAACGAAATCGTTACAATTCAACAGATGTTTTAAACAATGAACGTATTACATACCATGAACAAAGGTACAAACGATTTATAATTTTTAATGGAATTTTGACATCGTGAACAAACGTCTTAACGACGATATGCAACTTCAAAATAAAATGTAAGGATGGAACAGCAAATTGCTACGAAGAAGCATGAAAAATGAGAATCACCAAGTTTTGTTTACCAAACGTATCATGTTTTACGATTCTAGTTTACATTTACATTTCTCATTTTCGCCTTTATTTTACTAGATCACAAAATGAGTTTTGATAAACAAAGTGCGCTCTGTAAAACGCTTGATTTATGGCATACCTTCTCCCCATATCATAGTGTTGTGTTACAAGATATGAATTACATTCATAACTAATCAAAGAGGAAGTCACATTTCACATTTGATGTTTCTTTTATGACCCCATTAGATCAAATTAAAGTGAATTATCACTGGCAACGATGCGTTTCTCAAGTTTTAACAACAAATGAGATCGGCCTACCGCACAACGGCAATATTGTGTTTCATTGTTTACAACTCCATGTAATGATTTTGTTCGAAACTATTACTCTTCATTATCTATGTGTGTTATGACCCCACAGTGTGTCACGTGACCAACATCCTCATCATCATCATCATCAGTAAATGTTTGAAAGATGTTGATTGGAATGTTTGAAGTTGGTATTGCATTTCATCGGACATGATTGATGTTTCTGAGACGTTATGGAATATTCACTTTTCATATCTGATTACTTCTGTGCATTGGAAAATCAATGACTTTAAAAATCAGTGACCCACATTTTTGCGTAAGGTGAACGCCAGCGGGATTCAATGTTAGTCAAGGGTGTACCTTGTGAATTTCTTTAATTGAAGTCACCCTTTACATACGTTGAATATCCTATGATATCTTAAGCATCAACTACTTTATAATATGAAGACAAAATAACAATAATAATAATTTATATAGCGCATTCAATATGGAACCGAAATACTCTACTGCGTTGCGATATGTTACTAAAATAATGCATAAAGTTACAAGATATTATTGAAAAGCTTAGAGAAATAAATGAGTTTTCAACAAGTTCTTAAAAACAACAACATCAACAGAGATTAAATGAAATATATTGTTTTCAACATCGGGATATATGAACGAGAACATCTTTGAAAATCGCATTATTTCCTCGCTAGGAGTGTTTTGACACTTGATTTGGTGTTACTCAATATGAAATTCACACTCAGGGTTGCGTTTCATAAACATTATGAAGTTATGCGTAGATCTACCCACGGCTGGACGAACGACTGGTGACACTTTCTTCATTGAGTGCGAGAAAGAGCACCAGTCGATCATACAATAGATCATTGCACAAATATATCAAACCCAGGCCAGTCTTTTACTGCCTAGGTTTGCCATTTAGGGTCGTTCCTCATTGCTTTGTAATTCTCACCTTTCAACAAATAATTCAAATGCCACCATTCCGTTTCCATCAAGAAGGGAATAATATTCAATTCATATCTCAAGTCGGTGGAAGGAAACCTTCATTATTGCATTTCCCGCCGANTTTCATAGAGGGCAATCAATAGTCAACGAGCCAGGGATCGAGAACGTACCGAGTCAGACGCGGACTGACTGAAGTCAACGATCCATGGTAATGATCCCAGGGGTACTCAGTGTGGTGAACTATGATTTTTTTTATTCACTTTCGGGCTGGGTTGCAAATATGATTTCTTTTTTTGGAGGGGGGGGGTCTGGGTCTGGTGTGCAACCAAGATATTAAAGTTGAGGGCCCCGCTTCTGCTCAACTTTAAAATTTGCTCGCCCTACGCAGAGTAGGCCCTCGGCTCAAACTTTTCTCAATGTTTTGGACATAAAGGAATGGAGGGGACCTGGGTCTCAACGCCCTTCGCTCACCCCCCCCCCCCCCCAACAATGCTCCCATGGAATGACTGAGGGAATCGCAAGTCGTGAAGAAAGAAGGAAAGATGGAAACAAATATTAATTCTCCTCAGCATCGTCATCTCCGTCTCCCTCCTGCTCATCATATGACCCTCCGGTCATCTTTTGATTCTTATGATTACTCTTCTTCCCCTATATATCTTCCTCATTATCATCTTATAATCCTTGTATTACTGTTCATCTATCAATCTTACTCCTGCTTCTAATTCCCTCGTCTTTTCTTTCTCCTCATTTTCCCCTTCTGTGTTATTTTGTTAGACCAAGGAGTTATCACAACTTTTTGTTTGGACCACATATTTGAGCGTTTTGTTTCATAACTGGGTCATGAGAGTCGAATAGACATGATCATGATGATGATCATCATGATAGGAAAGGTAGTTCCTGAAGCTCGTCATTTTAGGCTGTGTGTCGGCCGTGTCATATGGGGCATGTATGAAATAAATGTCTCCTCCTTTTGATCTGCAGCAGTATATTGTTACTCACTTGCCCAAGAACATTGATAAAAATGAGTCTGATCCCACTTTTGATCGTCTGAAATTCAATGGACTCTATTCACGCGTGTATGAAATTAACAGCCTGGTAAATACCGGACGCTTTTCCTAAACTGTGTTGACCAAAATTTGTTCCCGACTAACTGTTGGGAAATGTTTCAATCATTGTTATAGGCAAACATCAAGTAGTAATGATAATCATAATACACACAACTTATATAGCGCTTAATTGTTTTACATTTTAATTGTGTTTACATGTTATACCTGTTCGCTTTTACTATGCACGGACTTGCTGAAAAGCAGTCTTTTGACTGATTGTAACTTTTACCGTGAATAAATAAATACAATACAAATACAAATACAAAAATTCCGAACAGGTTCAAAGGGCTTCACATAATGATGTATTCAATTCTTGTATTGTATTGTATTGTATTTATTTTCCGATTTCAATGAAAAAAACAAAATACAAATACTAACAAAATGAACTTAAAACATCAATATAAGACATATCAGTTGAGCAGTACCTTGGTGTGGTAGGCGAATAGCCCGACGCTGAAGCACATTTAGCCAAACAAAATACATGTAATAATGAATTATCATCCCAACTAACTGTTGGGCAATGTTCCAATAATCATGTTAGGCGAATATCAAGTAGTAATGATAATGATAATACATTTTAAAAAAAATATATATATATATATAGCACAACACTTTTTGCGATGTCGCCTCATCAGGCAATAGTTCAGTAGATTAAGATAATAACAATCAATCAGTAAACATTTTGTACGCCGAGTGTTGACTGGTTAAACCCTGGGCTAAACACCGGATAAGAGTGAATGGCATATAGGGACTAATTAGGAATTGATTTTGACCTTGACAGTCCTTTTGTCAATTGTTTATTTAAACTTTTCTCTCACTTTGCAAACTTAGTATATCTATTATCTTGCACAAATCTTATATAGGATTGAATCAAACAACAGTCAAAAACCCATAGCAACTACTCATTGTAAAAACAAATATTGCTGACTAACTTTTAAAGAGCGTAGGATGAGTATTGTGTCATGTTGCATAAACACAATCATTAAGCATCGTTAGAAACAATTTATATTTTAAGCATGATGGTGTAATATGGACTCAAAAGAAATACTGCCAGACATAAATACATTCTAATCCACTCGTTGTGATCAAATTATCCCACATTCCTGTCATTGACAGTGTTGAAATGTTAACGAGAATCTATAACGGCAAACGATGTCCGATCGAATTCTCATCATTCACTTCCAATTCTGTAAATAATTGCACAGTTTTACACTATCATATGCACGTATTTGGAGACAAATTCTTATTTCCTGCTAAGATCTTGCTTTTCCCCTACAGTGTCTGGTGACTACGATTCGAATTATATACAACCCCCTCACAATCCTGGGACAGGGGACAAACCAAGATCCCTTGGTCCCGAGTGTTTCCTCAAATGGTCTATCCTTCCATTCACTCGCCCAAGATATTGACAATGACAACGCGTAAATTGCTTTGTGGAGACACCTCAAGATCGGGAAAGGTCATACAAAGTCCTTCCATTGAAACTCCTCCATCGGCATGTGTTCTTTTTTTTCTGAATAGATGTTTTTAAAACAAGCAAACTTATCACACAAAATGTCATTTTTAGACCATAATGATCATGTTGAATCTTCGCAAATGGTCATTTTAGTTTTACTTAACTTTTAAATTTCGAAGGTGTAAGGTTCAGGTCCATGTTTTTTTTTTATTATCTTATAATAACGCACATGATTTGACCGACCCTAACAAATCAGAATCATTTTACATCAACATGTAAATTACCTAATCAGAATCAGAATCAGAATAATTGTTTCGAAAATCGACAACGAAGATATATGCTAATCATTTCATCGTAACAGAGAAGAAAAAATCCTGATAGTAATAATGATAATAATAGAAATTTATATAGCGCATGACAATTAAGGAAATTCTTTATGCGCTTTACAAACAAACAAATATTATAACATACACAATAAACATTTATACATATAAATCATTTGGCCATGCCCTTGCATGGGCAGGGGAGCCATTACCAAACCATGCTCCTGACCAGTGTACAAAAAAGAAAGCTATTACAGAACAGACTTTCTGAGCTTTCAATATTGCGAAGCTGGTCAGGTAGACGACGGCCCTGCCGATGCAAAGGCACGATGTCCATATGCTTGTGTTGTTGTAGGTGTAACATTGAGTAGATTTTTATTGGAAGTACGGAGATTTCTGACTGGAATATAGTGTTTGATAGGCCTGATATCGACTAAATAGTCTGGCAATTTGTGAGTTAAGACTTTGTGGCACAGCATAATGATTTAGTAATCAACGCCACGTATCAAAGGTTTGGTTTTAACCTAAACCATGTATTAGAAAAGTCTTGTAACATCGATGGCAATGAATTAGATTTTAATCTATAACCGAGACAAAAATAAAAGGCATCATTTTAGCACGGGAAACATCAACGACATTTGCGGCAAAAAGAACAAAACCCAACTCGTTGTTCGTACTGCGGACTAAACTAGTATTAAAGATAACTAGCAATTAAATTACATTGATTCCAAAGATGTTCTAGCTAATATATCGCGGTGTTAAAGGCAATACACTTAACTTCCGTTCAGTGTTAGATTGGCATCAATTCCTTCCTGATGGGGCTCATATACTAATGTATAGTATTTCTCAATAAGAGCACATATTCGGTGGTGAATTAGCACCGCAGAGTTGGCTATCTGGAGTTGTTTTACCACTTTGCTAGCATGCACAATATGTACTGATGTATGTAAATGTAGACACCAAATCTGTGTTACATAGTTTTGCAGTGAAGAGCGTCGAGGTGATTTGATGGCAGTGGCATTCACTTTCATTGAACTTTCCAAATCAAATATTATTGCTCATTATCTTATTTGTCTTATCTGTCTTAAATTCCATCTGAAAAAGGTGATACTATATCTTCATGTTCACGTCAATAATATGATTACTATCTGCCCTCTTTTCCGAAGAGGTTTGATTTCCACGGACCGCACGTACACCTTGCTAATATAAGCCATAAGGTTGCACGCAAGGCATCTAAATGGATGAAAGAATTTTGCAAATTATGCTTACTCAAGTTTAATTTACTAACATTATTGCCATGATTTAGATATCAAAAGAGTACATAAATGTATGTCGTTATCGGTTAAGCTCTTCGAGAATCATTGTTCATACATATGATATAATATACGTATGAACTTTCTAAAGATGTCATTATGCCAACCAATCGACCTTTTATATTTTTAAAGGTTGTTTACATGTCCGAATATTGCAGTCATGGTTTCTGCAACAACCCCGATTTTTTAAACAAATATAGGTACCTGATTTTTTTAAAGACATTTCTGGCGTATTTTACAAACATCAAATTTATCTGTCAATTTACAGAGTCACGTATTTGTTCTATTTGGGTTATCTTCGATTTGTTGTTATTATTTCATCTTTTGTAGTGAAAAGCAAACAGTGTAGATCCATCGAGCATTCAATTCTAAAGATCTCCGTGAATACGGAACATGCAGAAAATGAAATCTATCAGAGGTTTGTTGCGAAGATCTTCAGAACTGGAACTGTAACATAAAGATATACAATTAATTTTGCAAGTAGTCCTATCTCTTCGGCACATATTTTCCCATAGACTTACAATTAATATCTATCGTAGGTGTAATTGCAACTTTTATGTTACCTGACCAGTTACAGGCCTCTGAACTGATATCATGGATATTGCAATTGGAAATGACGCGTCAATAAGGGCTGGGTGCGTTTTGCGGTTTAGAGAAAGAAATTTGAGACGATAAATAGACAGTTATATTTGATTCATCATACATTTATATTTTCCGCTGTGACCTACAAATAGACATGAAATAATTTTCTTTATTTTCTACCAAACAACAGCAACAAAAAGTTATCACATTTCGTATTTTAATCCTCTTTAGTCTTCAGACCGTGCTCCATTTCTTGCGACACGCTCAAAAAGTAAGTTCGAACTAAGTATCCTTATGGTTAAAACAGACCGGCTTGCTGTAGAACCATATTACCATACTAACTGTTTGACATCAAATATATAGATGTTATCAAATAAATGTTGCAAGAAAAGATCAGAACCTTGATTTTACGTATAAAAAAATAACACACCAATTTGTCCTTGTTTTCACAAAGTGACGGGAGCCAGAGGGTACGGTTACACCAATTGAGTTACAAATCCATTGAAACGTGTCTTCTATATAATTAACACGTTGTTCGATAGGATGTTCGTTGAAATGGTGCTATGGCGGGATTTCTTTGTCTTTATGCAACAATGCCATTTGGCTCCTGTCACTTCGTGAAAATACGAACGAATTGTATTCAAAACTTATTCCGCAACGTAAAAGAAAAGGTGCCAGAGAGAGAAAGATGTAAATATGGTGCAGCTAGTCTTATCGTTAAACTACAGATTCGGATTGACACTTTGGAGGAATGGATGGATGAAATACTAAATAACAATCAACATGTTGTTTTCGTCATTGCATTACATTGTTACAAAAAGATATCTTAAAAAATCATCTCTACAAAAATTCATTCATTCGTCCATGCATCTTCAAATTGTCCTAGCTGCACGTTCCTCACATTATTGGATTACCTTATAATTTCTGGCTCGCTATGCGGCCATCACCACACATAAACATGGTTGTTGGTCTAGTCTTGAGAAAGAAAGTATAAGGCCCTGGTCTCATAGAGGCCCGGAAGCAACACGATTCAACACGACTCTTTGTAAATTCACAATTAACTGCCTTAGAACAAAGAGTCGTGTTAAATCGTGTTGCTTCCATGGCCTTATGTGACCGGGGCTTAAGTTTGAACGTAGAACTTATAAATTATTGAGTCATTCAATATGGCCTGAGACTATTGAATCAATTGTTTTCATTCAACAAAATATCATTGTTCTGATAAGAAAGTTTATCTTGGGTGAGATCATATCTACGGTGCCGATAAATGAGCTCTTCTGACACTTTCATATCATCACAAATCGACTTTAACTTGAGGATCTTTCCAACGAACCATTTCCTTGTGTTTGTATAAATCTCCTTCGTTCCTTCTTGGCAAAACGACTGCCTGGTTTTTTGTTGTTGTTTTTTGTTCATAATTTCAAATGCTCAATGCTCCGAGAGTTCACAACTCTGAATTTTCGTTCCTCAAAAGAATAAATTTTCGAAATATCCAATACTAGTTTCAATAGCCTAAAACGAAATAAAAAATAAAGTATGCTGATTGTTTGCATCTCCAAGATTGAATGTTATCGCTATTCCGAAGGGTCCCTTTTTTGTACACTAAATATATTTGGTTTCAGGATAAAAGCAAACGAATATTGTCACAGAAATTTGGGTTAACAAACTCTTTTTCTAACTTTTCGGAACCATTTTGCATGATTATGGAGAATGATCTTTCAAAATATGAACCCTCTAAACGAACCTAAATATTTCTACCTTAGCATTCGTGCAATAGATGACTGTAGGGCAAGCAGGCAATCACACAATTTATTTCATTATCATTATTGTTAAAGCTGTGCTTCATTGGGGTCCCAAACCTATCATTCTGTGATTTATGCTTTTATACATTATATATTTGTTGTGTTTGATATGGTTTAAATAAACTAAACTAAGCTAAACTAAACTAAATTGTCATTAATATGATTGCCATCATTTTCTTGCTTTCATTGTTAAGTATTTTCCGCCACCAACGATGTTTGAGGGGAATCTACTTTAGGAGAGCAAAGTGATGTTAACGATAGTGTTACAATGTGATCATGAGCAGACGACCCTTCATACCGAGGATGTCATCAAATCGACATGTCCCCTAGCAACCATTACAGGTGAGCTGCGGGAGTCCCTAGCAACCGTAGTGTGAGGCCTCANAACTTGAGGATCTTTCCAACGAACCATTTCCTTGTGTTTGTAATCTACTTCGTTCCTTCTTGATTGCCTGTTTTTTTTTGTTTTTTTTTTTGTTCATAATTCCAAATGGTCAATGTTCAGAGAGTTCACAATTCTGAATTTTCGTTCCTCAAAAGAATCAATTTTCGGATTATCCGATACTAGTGTGTCAATAGCCTAAAATGGAATAAAAATTAAGTACCGGTATGCCGATTTTTTTCAGCGCCCCAAGATTGAATGTAGGATCGCTATTCCGAAGGGTCTTTTTTTTACACTAAACATATGTGGTTTCAGAATAACACCAAAGGAACATTGGCACAAATGTTTGGGTTAACAAACTCTTTTCCTAACATTTCAGAACCATTTTGCATGATTATGAAGAATGATAACATGAATCTTCTAAACGAACCTATAACCTTTCTGGGCATTCGTTTAAGAATAAAGGATGAGTTTAGGGTAAGCAGGCAATCAAACAATTTATTTCACTATTTTCTGTTATTCTTAAGTTATCATTACTATGACTGTCATCAGTTTCTTTTGTCATATTACCATTATAATTTATGACTGTATATATTTGAATCTTCAAAAGAACTGAAAAATAAAATGATTTCATTTCATTTCATTTCATTTCTTGCTTTCATTGTAAAGTATTTTCGCCACCAACGATGTTTGAGGGGGATCTGCTTTAGGAGAGCAAAGTGATGTTAACGATAGTGTTACAATGTGATCATGAGCAGACGACCCTTCATATATACCAAGGATGTCATCAAATCGACGTGTCCCCTAGCAACCATTACAGGTGAGCTGCGGGAGTCCCTAGCAACCGTAGTGTGCGACCTCAGCATCCGCACCACCAGATCTAATTTGCAACATTTTCAACATTTGATCAGTTCATGCTGAGTTTATAATCATCGTCGGGTTGGAAGACATGGATGGATGTCTTGGTATGTGAGTGATACCGAAGAGATTACAAAGTGAGATTACAAAGTGTTGAGCGCGATTGAACTGCATGGGAGATAGGGAAATGCCTTCCTTGTGAAATTATCTTCTAAAGCCAGACTTAGGGTATGTTGTTCAAAAGTTGCAATTGATCACAAGTTGCAGTTGATCGGAACGTGCCAATCAAAATCATTGTTTCATGCGCATATTGTTAAATGCGCATACCGTGCGCCAATGAAAATGCGCGTTACAATTTGCAAAGTTGCAGTTGATTTGCAGTTGATTTTGAACAACACCCCTCTAATAGTCATATAAATGCGTCCATAGCCAACGGTTCGTTCATAATAATTTATAAGCCAAACGTTGCCTCTGTATAATTCTGCTCACATGGAATGTCCAATAAGATTGGTTTAACGATCTCTTTGATCAGAAAGAAGCATATTAGGTATTTACTTAACAGTCCCTTTGAGCATAAATAAGAAGGAGAGATGCTTGAGACCGCTAAAATTTACCTTCGTCGAGTTCAAGACGCTCGACGTTAGCGCTGACATACCCTCTCTCCTGCGTAATATACACAAGACTGTCATTTAAATCAAATTCATTCTACCCCCTTGGGAATTAAATCTAACGTGTGAATTAGCACTAGTCTCCACAGAGATACCCTCAATACTCGGGATACTTCAACTGATAAAACTTTGAATATTTTTGATAAAATGAGGATGTGTTTGCAACATGTCCTAGCTCATAAAGTTCAACAGACATGTACATCCGAATAGTTCCTGAGATTACTGAACGGTTATCATTTTTTGAAGATTCAAATGGAAATAATCTGAGATTAATAGCATAGCTTTGTGTCATATCAAAGATTGTGTGTACCTCCCGTGAGTAAAAAGGAATTCCAGCCCAACTATCAAGGGATGACGCATCACCAGGTGCGAGCAATGGAGACAGGTATATACATTACATTTCCGAGGTATATATTTAAGGTTTCCCTGAACTTGCTGTGTGATTTGCAATCAGAGCCATGTCTGTTTCTAGGTCAGGAATGAACTCCTGAGAGGACAGGAAGATGCACGGACATAGAGGTTCATTCTCGGTTATGCATGTGACCGAGATAATGAAAATGTATATCTTGATATTAGGTCGTAAATACATGATGCTTCATAGACTTTGGAAACGAACAGGTCTTCGGGCGCAGCCCCCCCCCCCCAAAAAAACAGACCACATTGGGCCACTCGCCCAATGGAGCAATGGAAGACTAATGATATGAGCCCCCCCCCCCCTTAGAATATTCCTTAGAATCAGTGTCCTTTGTAGCTTTTTATGCCTGATACCAATAGATTCTTTTGAGCACCCTTTCTCATTTATTGCCCTATTTGATTTTAACTTTTCCTTTTATCTGTTCGTCTGATTTTTCTCGCCCAGCTCTTTTACGACGTTACGATGGAATCGGTTGATATTTTCATTTTTAAAGAGCATTAATCGAGCTTATGAATACATGACTCTTTCCCAGCTCAAAACAAAGAGTTTATAACTGCACTTACTGTAATCCAACCAAGACAAACCAAACAGATTTCACTTTTTATAGTTTGTTGGTGTTGTTTACAAGTGATAGAAATAAAATAAAATCAACAATATAAAATCCTTAAGAAAGAACTTCCAGCTCTGAGTTCAGAGAACTCGATTCATATATTTCCATTTTTCTACATGAATACTGACTGACACACATCACTACTCAGGTTTCTCTCACACATACGGGGACGTCAACATTAAGGTCAATATTTGTGCATTCTTGGAACAGACGATCTGACAGAAAACGCGAGAGAATGGTTGATATTTATCCGCCATAAATTCAGCATTCCTCCACTGGGTGAAGAAAACCCTCCCTCCCTGACTGACTGGCGGCAAGAATGTCATCTTGACAGGTATCGAGACTACGTTTGAACTTGGGGAACTTAATCAAACATTTACTTCTTGAGGTCTAGTTATAGCACACTTTTATTAATATCAATTTCATTTCAGGAATTGCATATTTATGTAAAAGCCATAACAGATAGCCCAATAGATAAAATTAGTAAATGGATGGATAAATGAATTAATAAAGTAATTCATAAATAAATAATCAGACATTGAATCAGGGAATGGATGAAATTAATAAATTGAATTAAAGGAATAAACGAATCAACTTGAATAAACAAATAAACAAATACACATAAGAAAAAATGGATAATCAAACGAAAAGATGAATAGATAAACACATAAAATAATGAATATGAAAATATGTTACTATCTTAGACAGGCAAATAGCCTTGGGTAAACAGTAACACCATAACCAAATATATTTTTAGATTTGATTGAAACTAAATTATTGGGTAAAACACAAAATGCGTTTAAAGAAATACTGCCCGGTTCTCCAGTTAAGAGACAAGTAAAAGAATACAAGTAAAGACACACACGCCCATTTTGTCGTCATTAACACCTGAATCAAAGGGTGTGTACCAAAATGAAAAAACTATCACTTCACAAAAAATGTTTTTCAGAAAATATTTTATCATTGTCCAGTGACGGGGATGGCCGGGCTAGGGCGTGTGTCGTATACACCCTAGTATATAAAGACACACAATATTGACTTGCCGGGTCAAACAGTCTAATTAGGCGACTCGTAACATTTACAAACAACCCAATTCTATAGCATCTCATACAAATCACCTAGGCAACCGCATTCATTTCTATACGCCATCGGCGAAAATAGAAATACGAAAATATTTCTACTACGATGTTATGAATTCCACGACAATTGACTGCGCCCATTGAACTGTGATCAAATATGTATTTTCGTACGCAAGTCGATTCTATTTTACTCTAGTTGCGTCCAGAATCAACAAGAGAAATATGTTGTATCTATTGATACGGTCTGGTTAATTGTTAAAGGATAGCGTATTTATCTATAGCGATGTGAAGGTATGTCAAGAGACTCTCAGATGATGACTGGCGTGAGAGATTGACAGGTTTCATGTTCCTCGTTGGTATAAGACCTGGGTAGCAGGTTGTGGATTCGAGGGGACCATGTCATTGGATGTGAATGAAACATTGACTATGGTTTGGCAGTGGTTGTCATTTATGATTCTTCATTTGATCAGGGATTTCTCCTTTATTTGATATTACTGATATCTAACAATATGATAAATAAAGGTTGTAAAAATATAAGATAGTGATTGTGTTATAAAACGAAATTTCAATGCAGTTTGCAGCGGTTTATCAATAAGGTTAAAGTAATCATGTCCGATAATGGCCAAAAGCTGCCAAATCGTGAACCCAAAATTGCAATTGCAAGCGGTTGCCCTGAAAATTTTGTTGATTCTTCTATTCGCTTTGTCGAAAATAATTGTAGCAAAATGTGTTTTTCGTATACGCAAAAGAGGACCGTTGTCTCAAACATTTTCACATTAAAACTTTTTTTTATAAGCACCCTATAAGATAATAATTCCTTTGGAGATAAAAAAAAAGAAATTGAATAACATCTCCCAGATATCAAACGTCTCTGGCCTGGTAAATTTCCAAGATATGGCAATGTATATTGCTCCCCCCCCCCAAAAAAAAAAAAAACACATGAGGGAAATCTTTTGTAAATTTTCATGGTCACGGTGAGATTGAAACTACCCCCACACTGTTGTCCGTTTGAGGGCACCATCACAACTTTACATCTTTCCGCCCCCCCCCCCCCCCGAACGAAAAACTGAACTACGCAGGAGGTGGGTTATCATAAATGTTTGCATCTATGGGGGTATTGAGAAAAGATGTCCTAATACCGTAGCGGTGAAGAGGTGACGAAATGGGCTATTAACCATAACAACTGACAAGGGTATTCTATTTCCATTGAATAAAACTAATTAATTCATAGAGTTGTGCCAGTATTCATAACAGTTTATAGGGCAATCCTAAGTACATGCTGATCCCTCTCTGCTGCCAAACTGAATTATCATAAATTTGAAGAAAAAAAAATAAACTATGAATCAATATCTTATTTGATTAAGGAATTCCTCAAATTGAGATTTTAAAAAATAGCCTTGAAACATCAGACTTTAAACTGAATAAGACAGTGATAATTAAAATTTTGTTGATTCGGTTTAGGATGGGGTCAGCTTGCAGGTGACTGTCAATATTTTCATGCACAATTCCATATACTTTTAATAGTAGATGTCCCATCCGAAACTGGAAAATTCTTCAAAGTTAAACTCCGTTCTAATTTTTCTTGTGTTTTACTTCAGGATCTCTGTCAAAAAGTTCACAGACCTTCTTTCATCACCCTGTCAAACATGTCAAACCTGACATATTTTTCATAGTTTAGAGGTGGTTTAGAAACTTTGAAAAAAAAAAGCCTCCAAATATTTAATATCGCGCCGTGAGGTTAAATAGCTGTGAAACAATGTCGATACCCGAGTATGACTGTACAGTCATGACAGTAGCACTAAGCGAGATTTTTCTGCATTATTATTCATAAACGAAGTTGCAACTGAGCACCATTGTGCTTTCACCTTATTAATGGCTCGTAGTATGAAAAAAAAACAGTTCAAATATTCTATTCCGTTCA
>BQKZ01003725.1:28377-46236 GCA_036244855.1 Temnopleurus reevesii
CCACCCAATACTACACGCATTCTCACTCCTCCCCCAATATGGATATCCATAAACCACCAGATATACACCTCCCCTCCCCACCCTAATCGGGGATGCCCCATTTACACACGTGATTTATACCAGCTCATCTCCCATCCCCAATCTTGCCCATGGGGATACGCCCATATGCCGTCTGATCTACACCTCCCCACCTCTCCCCATTGGGTATATCTTCACCTCCTCACCGCGAAAGGGGATACGCCCATGTACACACCTGTCCGATAGTCCAAGAGCCAGTGCCAGCTCGCTATTTCTCCTCATGGTGATATGCCGACTGGAATCCCCCCGCCCCCGCCCCCATCCCCATGGATCACGCATGCTCACCCCTTCCCAGATGGGATACACCCATGTACCAACCTGCCTCTCCGAAAGTCCGAGTGCCAGTGCCAGCTCACTCTTTCTCCTGATGGTGATGTACCGACTATAATGGAACTCTTTCTCCAATTCCAATCTCTGGTGATCAGTGTACACGACGCGATACTTGTCTTTGGTTCGGGTCTTTCCTATGATAAGAGAACGAGAAGAAAGGATAACAAAATGATAATAATATTACAAATAGATACATGTATGCGAATAAAGGAAGTATTAGATAAATATGAGTTAAATCATAAATATAATAGGAGCTAAAAGTTGCCCTAGTCACACTCTAAAGAAGGATGTGTAAACGTTCACCCAACATTGGGTAAAAAGGGAATTGAGTAATATTTTGTGCCATATTGGGTAAAAGTTCGCACAACGTTGGGTTAAATTTGTTAATTCTACGTTAAATTGAGTACATTCTTGTCCGATAGGGTGGGAAATATTACCCAACTGACATGCATGTTCCCTTTTAAACTTAATCCCATCCTTCGTTAGACTACAATTTTGGCATGGGGTCCCAAAGTCTAAAGAAATTTTATTTATTCAAACTTTTCTTTTAGAGTAATTAACGAACATGAAATAAATGAACTCGATTAAAGCGTAAATATTAACAATAAACGCCTCAAAATTTGTTTTGCTCCCTAACAATATAAAATAAATTAATGATAGTAATTAGATTAACAAAAACAAGAACAAAAAAAACAAGAACTAAATTTATGAGCATAGTCGGTGACAATAGAATTCACGAAAATGTTTTTTTTTTAATCTCAACTACTGGTTTAAGCGTTTTTGCATGATCAATTTGAATAATGTTTATATGGAGACCCACAATACAAAGAGTGTTTAATAACAATGGTTTCATCATGTGGTATCAAATGTCATAAAACGCTTTCAGGTATACACGAATATTGATGTTGGTTTAAGGACTTCCATTACAACTAAAGTCACGGAAGTCTCCAAGAGATTGATTTCATTCTTTAGAAATTTGATTTATGGTACAAAAAGAAACTTTGGAATCTCTGGGTTGCTTCTGTATAATCAATTAGGTACATTTGTTACATTAAGTTTAGAATATCAATCTTGCTCCTAAGTGTTAACCATATTTGCGTTCACATTTTTAGTTGATTTGATTTTTGGAGCTCCCTGTGCGCAGAAAGACACAGGAAGGAGGCCCGACTGACGTTGACCATGCTCGTTTTTTGCTCGATGTACGCGCATGATGCTAGCGTTAGCCAAGCATCTATTTTAGGCATATGGGCCGCCAAAATTAATATTCAATAAACGCCAGGCATTCGTTAGCTAATGACTAGGAATGCGTGGCTGCATTTAAGCTAATCAATTCTTTTTATTTTTTGAGGCTTCACAATTTTTGTTCCACCAAATTACGAGTGATTCAGGATTATGCCTCATTTGAAAACGCTAAAGTAAAAATTCGGACATAAAAATATAAGGATTAAATAAAATGTCTATGCCTTTAATTAAGTATCTCTGTAATTAAATGAGGACGAAACTAAGTGAATGAAGGTGTGCCATTTTACCACTGTCTTTATCACTCACTATCAAAACGGCAGATGTTAATTTCTCATGCATGGCATACTAGGTACTTTTCTTCTTTTCTTCAGTCCTATTTCAAGACATCTTTGGCATAGTATCGACTATATACGAATCGATTGAGTAGTATTTCGTTAATAATTTACCATAGCAACGAATTGAAACTTTATTTTTGTACAAAGGAGAATTGTTTTTGTGTTGTGTCCTGGAAAATTGGGTGCATTTTCATTAAAAATGATTTGTTGTTGCCTTTAGACGTTGTTGCGGTTGGATGGACAGTTGAAGTATGAATTGATGCTTTCTAATTTCGGTCAACATGAAGATTCTTTTTTAAAAAACGTAGAATTCACAATTTCCTTTCCATTGCATTTTCAAATTCACCAGGGGTTTATTTTCCGAGTAGCACCGTTTCATTTGTATCCTTTAATCACGATGTTTTATGGCACCCCAGTACGTTTCAGTAGGCAAGTTGAGACCCAACTTTATGGTGCTCTTGTCAAATATCAGCTTAATATTTAACCCGGTCCTGGATTGTAAATCATCGCAAGTTCACATCTATGTCAGAGATAGAAAAGGGGAATTACAAAAGAAAAAAAGACAAGCGGGAAAGTCACGTTAATTGTTCGTTCATTATCGGTGCCGATCAAATTTTGTTCCACTTCGGCAAGACAGACGGAGATTTATTTTGTTGTCTTTAAAAAGAAATAAAAATTTAAATATGTTCAAAGTGCAGTATTATGTTTGTTCATTTTTCACCGAAGATGTAAAACAAGGGTAATGACCCAACTTGATAATTTTACGTTATAAAAAAACATATTTTTTCAAAGTAGAACTTGCATGATTAGAAAAAAACTACCAAAATCTATCAAAAACAATAAAAAAAAAACACTGAAAATATTATATACAGTAACTTTAAAAACACTGACATATCCAGTCCTGAATAAATGCAAACAAAATGTAACAGCTGAAATTCCACAAAGGAAATTGAATTTCAATATCTTCGCATAAATTCAAACGAACTGAGAAGACGAATGGCTGGTAAATTGAAAATTGATGATTTTGTGTTTCAGTATATTATGAGTATTAATACATCATTGAACTATAACTCTACGATTTCGGCATTTTGTGTCAATTCTTAATGATTCATAACCAACAATATGAGAAAACAAGAAGTATGACCAGGGATGACGATTTGTCGGCATTTTAGGCTGATATCAAAAGAAAGAAGACGTTTTTATTTTCTCTAGACATGTGTCTTGTGGTGTAACGAGAAAATATACCGGATAGGAGTATATATTCAGACAATTCAACATTATCTCTTTGTAAACTGTTTAATGATTTGACCGTTAGCCGCGCTAACGAGATTTTCATGTCAGTACAATGTTTGTTTAACAAGACATTTGACACAGCTAACGGTTATTTCTTTTTGTGTTTGCTTCGTCTTATCTACCTTCTGATGATGATGCAAATGCCTGTGGTTCAGTGTTTGTTAGAAGGTGTCTCTTGAAGTAAAATAAAAAAAAATATCGAGGGAAAAAGAGAACAAAAATCAAGATATAAAAAACACAAAAGTTTGAAATTTCTTTCATTTCATAAGCGCAATAAACATCCATAATCGCACAAAAAAATATAAACGAGAAAAGGCGCGAAATTTCACAAAAATGAAAGGGTGAAAAAGGAAAGAAGGAATGAAAATTATAGGTATTTCGGGGAAAATAATTGATATTATGTATGGCTCCTTCCATTTCCGATGTGATCAGCAAAGTGGGTTATCGATTATTCGACTACGATGTATAAAAGTTCGGCCACAGTCCGTCATCAGTCCTGCTTAACTCTTTTTTAAATATGTTTCTCCTTCAGAAGTGAATTAAGACTCATAATTTCGAAATACACAACTAATTATCTTCTACTTAAATATGCGCAAAACGGTATCAGTTTTGTTACAATAGGCCCATATTTTGCGCCCTGACTTCTTTCGCCATAAAATATTTCGTGTATGGAATAACAAACCTTTGAGACAACGTATAGACATGATAGAATGATCGGATGAGGAAATTCTTTCGATCAATTTCTCTTTTCATTTGTTCTTTTTTTTTTAAACCTATTTATTCGTTTTGAATAGCGAGGAGCCATATCATATTTTTCGTGCTCCGAAATAGCTAAACTTCACAATAACAAAACTAATAGGTCCTAGAACTTTCATATAAAGATTGTTTCAATAACAAGTGATGTGAATATTTATTGAATTCGATTTCGTAATCAAAGATGGCGATTTTCCATTATCATCTATTCGGGAGAATTTTAATCTCGAGGAAATTAGGAGGATCGCAAAGAAATTCATCAATAAAAATAATACATTCGATCAAGTTTAGAGAAGCAATTTATCCAATAATAAAACAGGATCCATAAAGCAGCGCTACTGATTGATATTTTATAATCCCAAACAGCCTCTTCGTCATTGAGTTGGAATAACAAATCGGGACATTGAAATCTACGTCTTATAAAGAATTTACTATTAATTGTATGTGAATAGTATGTTGAAGAGAGAATTGCCCGTTGTTATACCATAAAACACTCCGCCAGGTGTAGCGTGGTTGTAGGTTACATGTCATCAAGTCATTAAAGAATTAGCGGGAATTGTTTTACAACCAGGTATAGAGTTTGGTATGCCGGTTTAGTCGGTAATCATTGAAACGATTCTAGCAAATTTAAGAATTCAAGAATTCGTATATGTTATTCGAATAATACTTTAAGACATGATAGACATGCATTTTCTGAAATATAGTTATCTATACCACATTTCTATACATTTCTATAGTTATCTATACCACAATTAGCAGATTAGCGGGAATTGTTTTACAACCAGGTCGAGTTTGGTATGCCGGTTTCGTCGATAATCGTTGAATCGATTCTAGCAAATTAAGAATTCAAGAAATCGCATATGTTATCTTGAATACTACTTTAAGATTGATAGACTTGCATTTTATGAAATATGTTTATCTTATATCCTTTCAAGCGTATATGATGTACAGCCGGGTACACGCAAAACGCTTTTCTTAGCCGTATCAGACAATAGATCAGTAAAAAGTTGACATGAAAACAAAATGCCATGTTAGACTATCATTCCCGGGTTTTTACCTGCGAAACACCGGGTTAACCCTGGATAGCTGTGAATGGGATACAAGAAATATGTTTATTTCAAATACTTGGCTTTCATGGCTTGATTTTACTATTGTATATAAGGTTGCAAAATAATATGTAACGAAGAAAAGATATGCAATTTCTCGATAGATTCACGAAACATATTAGTTGTTGCACTACAAAAAGCAAAAATAGTGAGATTGAAACATATTCAGAAATCTATCTGGTATGATATAGGATTTTTATCAGTATTCCAATGTTATCCCTTTCCTAAGCAGAGACACAAACGTATTAAATACGAAATATTATTTTTTTTAAATTGTCTCTGGGTCTCATAGCATATGGATAAATGGAAGGTCGGACATTTCTCATCATCAACAAGCAAACCTTAATCGAGAAGGAGATATTTCAAGATGATTCCATTTTAATATAATTGTTATGAAAAAGGGATATACAAATTAATGCTTAAAACATACGAAATGCATTATTCTCAGTCTTGTTATGTCCATATAATAGGCATATATTATTTATTCTTTAATGCTTAGGGTGTTACTTCACACCAAACGCAAAATAAACGTGGAGAGCATTGTTTTAATGGTTTAATATTTTGCAGGAAGACTGAGATCGATGCGGAAACAGTAATATATAACGAGGTTCTAAACCAAAACATACGATTATAGAGGCACTCATCTAAAACGCAGTTCCATAAAAACCTACTGTAGCACAATGTATGGATTATAAAACTGTTATTGGTAGTCATAATATCCCGGTGTTTATGACGAGAACCCAAAGTTTCGACGCCATAGCAGACCCGTAGTGTACTACCTACGCGGTGGAAATTGTGTCTATTATGTGCCATAACCCAATAAAACTGGTATAAATCTGCCCGAGTCTCTGGGCAATTTAGCAGTACTTATTTCATAAAAGCTTATAAACCTTTTCACAAGAACACACTTAAGTGAATGCAAAATGTAAATTGTTGTTGTAAATGCGTTCTATCAACGTTTATAAAGGTAGAGAGGAATATATAGCTATCACAAAACAGTTTGGATATTTTCAGGTTTAGATGCTGGGAATGTGGGGCTGACGAATATTATCGATTCATACATGAACGACGACGGAGGCCATTTTGAAATAAAGAATGTGTCCATGCCAAATACTTTCCCAAGACCGTTTTGGATTACTAGAAGGAATAACATTATGACAAGGTAAGTTTTCTCTATGCGTCTTTCTATACTTCTCTCAAACCTTTCATCACCGTGAGTTGACTCTTTTCGATTCATAATCTTACACCCAAAATAAACAAAATACTCTCTTGCTTCATATGAGAGTACAAACCGGTATTGAATAAGAATGAATTTTTACCTGGTCGAGTATATATTGGCATGAAAGGTTGGTATAGATGAAACTTGACAAATTTGGCAGTGATGGGGAAGAGTTTTTGTTCGAAATAAAAAAAAAAGGCTTGTTCTTTTGTTGAAATAATTATAACTGTTTACGCCCCCTCCCCGCTCTATATAAGAACGCAACAATCGCTATCCTTACGGAGACCGGTTTTCGTCATATTCATGGCTAAGTACTGAAGTATAGGAACTTTGGAATGGCGTACACGTCAGCGAGTGAAAGATTTAAATGTAGCCTACCTAACCCATTAATTGCAGAATTCTGTAATTCCCAAACATTTTTTTTTGCAGGGACTATAACATGTTTTAGTAGTCAATGGATTGAATATATATGATTGAAGTATTAATAGGCACATTTGGTTGAAATCGCTATAGAAAAGAATCCACATACGCACACAGAAAAAAAACACAACACACACAAACACAGACACCACATTATCTAAAAGCTTTGATGGTGGGAATGTCGCCCAAACTTATCCGGGATTTTTTTTTTATTTACTAATGCTGTAAAGTGTGCATGAAACGAGATTTTGCGGACATGGTTTAACCCTAATCCCATTAGGACATTTCAGTCATCTCNCCGAGTCTCTGGGCAATTTAGCGGTACTTATTTCATAAAAGCTTATAAACCTTTTCACAAGAACACACTTAAGTGAATGCAAAATGTAAATTGTTGTTGTAAATGAGTTCTATCAACGTTTATAAAGGTAGGGAGGAATATATAGCTATCACAAAACAGTTTGGACATTTCAGGTTTAGATGCGAGGAATGAGGGTCTGGCGAATAGCATCTAATTTTGCATGTACGATTTCGAAAACCATTTTGAAATAAAGGATGTGTTCATTCAAAATACTTTTCAAAGACCGTTTTGGATTACTAAAAGGAATAACATTACGGCAAGGTAAGCTTTTATATGTGTGTTATCAGCACAGTCATTTACTTGTTCATAAGAAATGTTTTCAATTTAGTTTATGACAATAATGAAAATAAAAAGTATTTCAAAACAATAAAACGATTTAAAAAAAAAATGGTTTACTCTTGTGCTTCATATTATAGGAAGCACAAGAGAATATAATCATGAATAAAGAATAAACTGTTAGACAGTCGGGGGTATATTCGCATGGCAGATTGGTATATAAAACATGACAAAAATGGCTCTAATGAGTAAGTTTTTTTATAAAAAAAAAAGTTTGACCTATTGGAGAAAGAAAGTGTTTACGCCCGCTGGCCCCCCGTTCGTCATATTCATGGCTAAATATAGCAACTTTTGAATGGCGTTCTACACCTCAGCAAGTAAAAGATTGAAATGAAGCCTATACTTAAACCCATTAACTACTGAATTCTGTAATTTCCATAAATGTTGTGCAGGGATTATCAGATTCCAGTAGTCAATGGAGTAAACACATTAAGTATTAATAGGCTCATTTGGTTGAAATCGCGAAAAAAAATCAATATACGCAGCATGTAAAATACGTGCAAATTCAACCTAAATATATATCATCGATTTGCTGAAAGGTCGGAATGTTTTTTCTTTTCAAGCCATTGGAAGGGGGAGCAATGATCGTTGCTTGATTTTATATTCCCCATTGCTTGTTTTGTAAGGAGGCTAGAATTATCAACTCCATGTTTATTGATTATTTATGATTGTTTATTTCTGTATACAAATAGTCATTTATTTATCATTATAGTAACAACTTTATCATGCGTCTTCTAAAACATTCTTCGATAATCTTCAAACTGAGATTATGGATTCTAATTATACCCCGAAGTGACGGGAGCCAAAGGGTATTGTTCTATGAAGACAAACGAATCCCGACATAGCGCCAATACAACGGGTATCCTATCGAACAACCTGTTAATTCTATAGAAGGACACGTTTCAATCGATTTGTAACTCAGTTCGTACCCTGTGGCTCCCGTCACTTCGTGAAAACACGCGGGCGATATGTTTAAAAGTCTACCCAACAATGATATTTCTCCGACAGGAGCAGAAAAACCAGACGATCAGAATAAAAGAAGTTTGAGGAAAATCGGACAACTCATAAGAAAGTTATGAGTGTTTACAAATTTAGACAAGTTGGCAACTAATGACGTCACCAGTTGTCACAGGTGCACAATTCACTATATATCATATTCATATCAATGTTATAAAACTTTATTTTTACTCCAAAAATATGATTTCCTCAAAATCATAACCATCAATATCTTCATAATAGATATGTAGATCCCATATTTGCATATTTACATTCATACAAGCTTTGTATCTCTCTGTAGAAATGATGAAATTTGCACCATGAATGTAATGATAACTCTGATCAGCTGTGCACCCATGATGTCATCAAATTGGCAACATGTCTGAAATTTTTCACTGATTTGCCCATTTTTTCAAATCTTTACAAATTCATAACTTTTTTTTATTACTCGTCCGATTTTCATCGAACATTTTTTTGTTCTGCTCTCCAATAATTATTTGTTCTGTTTCTGTAAAAAAAAAAAAAAAAAAAAATATTATTATTTGGTAGACTCTTCATTTACTCTCATTTACAGTAATCCTATGAATAAGACTGTTAATTTCTCTTTTACATAATGTTGCAAGCAAAATGCATTTCACTCAAAGGTGATAATGTATGGTAGATGTTGAAAAGTGTCTTTTTAAACTATCTGAAAATACGTGGAATTGATTGCGTAAATATGCATATTCTTAAAAATGCTCATATTTATTTTAAAACGAACTAATTGATTCATCGACAAACTTCAGTTCACAGATGATGTTGAAATTTCATTCATATATACATATGTATATATTGTATATTGTATTTATTTTTGCAGAATAATACATAATTCATGCAATACGTTACAAAAAGTAGAAAAAATTTACAAAACGAAGTTTACCATAATTTCATTTCCAAAATTTTATATCCAGCCATATCTAAGGAGAATCTTTGCAAACAATCAATACATTCATGAAAGTTCTTTTCAGGATATGTTGAAAACGCCTTCGAACTTTAGCAAACTACTTGGACTAATTATGAATACTTGTAATATTCCGTATTACATATGTTATTTGAGTAAAGCATTACACTTTTTTTTTTTAATTTATTGCATTCTTCCTTTTTACCTTCAACCATCAAATATTTATAAGGTTAACGTTTTTTTTTTTCAATCAATGTAGTCTATTTTATTTCTAAACGATGCATTGTATTCTAATGATACAAAACTTTCTCGGTTGATTGAGTAGCCTTAATTTTGTTATTTCTTTTATTTTCTTCTAACGTACGTAAACGCACTGGCTAAAATCAGCATTTTATTTTTGATTATTATTTCTTTACAATAACATACCATTTGATTTGCTAAACTGTTTGAAAATTAATATTCGTTTATATTGTATATATTTTCCGGTGACACGAGCCTTATACTTGATTATAAAAAAAACCACGATTATTGAGGGGAATAAGCATAATTATCTTGACAAAACGCGTGAGTAAAATGTATTGAAACTGGTGTCATTTTGGTTTTAATTCAAGACTGATTAAGTCTGCTTTTTTAATTTAAAAACATTATAGCAATTACATGAAATCGGTAATTGTTTGCAAAGCAAAGCATGGCTTGATCAACTGAAATGATTTGCAAAACATCTGAATATGTGGAGAACAACAAAAACGGAATTATATTTGACGCGTTTGACATATCGTTTTTTTTTTGCATGTTTCAGTCGTACGTAGAATATTGTAAGGAGACATTTTAACTAAAATGTGCTTAAATGGCTAAGCTCGGTTTAACGAATATTTGAACAAAAAGACTGGATTCTAGATAATTTGACGAATTTGCTTTAAAAATACCATACACATGTTTTGGGGGCAGTTAGACGCCTTAAAAACTTAGTGAGTTTTGTTTTGTATTCTTCTTTTTCTTGTTTTAGCTCTTCATAAGTCAATTAAAAAAAGGAAATGCTTGATGATTTTGTCCGAATTAATTTTTAAAAAAAGATCAAGCAACTGATTACATGTATTTTCAGGTGGTCTCATGATTCATATTATTTTGTTTACTTTGTCAACTCTTTTATCATAAGATCATGCCTTTATGCTTCGACGATGTAAATGGTTGATGATGATTTCTTTCAGAAATCCGTTGGGTACATTTTCTTTTAGTATTTGCTTAAAAGTTTTTTATGCGATAACGTGAGAATGTGTTAAAGTTTGTTTTTTATTTTTATTTTATTTATTTTATATTCCATAAAGATTTGATGGTTCGATTCCTATTATTGTCAGTTATTGTTCGCCTCCAGTTACGTTTGATAAGTCCAAAATATTATTAAATACTTTTATGACGGCATTATCATTTGTGCGACTAATGTACATTTCGATTTGAGCGTGGTTGATGAATATTTTTCATTGATTATACAAATTTCTTTCTCAAAATACATGATTTAGAATCATTATATAAAGTGACACTTTAAAAAATGCGTTTTAGAATAGATGAATGATGATATCGATGATGATGAGTTTTGCATGTTTACAGTTTGTAATTTTCTCTTCTATTTTCAACTTCAATTTTGTTAAACCCTTTTCTCTGCTCTTGCCAGGAATACTGCTAATATTACCTATGTTATATATATATTTTTTGTAATGATGATGATGGGGATCTTGAATCTATTGACTCTCTCCTTTTACTTATACGAATATATGCCTACTTACGCATTTTGTTATTGTTTTTTTTTTCACAAAGAAAAAGTTTATATATCACAAACTGTGGGACTCTATTAAAAGTTTCAAATTTATTAATATTCATGGCAAGATAGATAATGTTATTTCGATGAATTGGGTTTTGGATGGTGGAAGTGCATTTCATAATTTCTTATTTACCTGTCTGCGGATTAAATCGATATGTAGAGCTCTTCATCCAGTCATATTTCGTCATCATCGGTCGATGCAATGCCTGTGCCACCGTCTGAATTCCTCCTGGGCCGCTAACGTAGGCTTGGCCCTGACCAGGAGCGGATACGTAGTCGTCAGAAACCCCAGTGTAGATGGACGAAGGCGCGCAGGAAACCGAGTTTGGATTGGGCGAGGCGTGGTGCAGGTACTGCCATTCCGTCACCGGGGCCGCGCCGCCAGTGGAGGCGGCGATGGCCCCCGCTATACCACCCGCCGTCCAACCCGCGGGGGAGTTGGGCTGGTGGTGTGTGGTAGCGTTTATAGACACAGCCGGTGAGGCGCCACTCACCGCCTGATCCCCACCGGCGGTGACCCCGTGTAGCTGCTGCCAGTAATCGGCCGTCGAGAACTGGTGGGGGTGATGAGGAGGAGGAGGAGCGGGTGTAGGATGGGCGGTTTGCTGCTGGTAGCCACCCGAAGCGGTCGGGTGATGCAGATACATGGTCTCAGCCTGCTGTGGATGCAGATACTCCAGCGTCATCATAAAATATGGTTTTATAGACACGACGCCCCTGTAATAGTTATTATACGACCGTTTAGCCAATGGGCGTGTTTTATGTTACCACCCTACTGCCAGGCAACAATCAAAGTTTAATGTCCACCGCTCAATAATACCAAAAACTTCCTCTACCTGACAACAATATATCGTCTAAAAAGGCAAAGAGCAAGCAAAATTCAAAACCCCAAATTAAATCAAACTGTTCGTTCTAAACAGATGAAAACTGAGAAGCTCTTCTAGCGAGGGTGCTGAACGGATGCGCGCATCGCGGTGTATCTGACTGGTCAAAGGCTGGGTTACAAGACTTGATGAACCCCTAAGATCGCTGGTTTGTTTACTCTCCACCAACACGACTAGCTGTCTTGCATCCAAACAACCGTTAGTAACAAAACAAAAACAAAAAAAAGAAGAAAAAAAAACAGAAAAAGACGTTTGGATTCCCAAGATTGTCTTTTTTTCTAAAAAAACTGCGGCGGCCGTTTTTTTTTTCATTTGAACAATAAGGCTTTGAATAAAGTGAAATGCTCTAAAGGGTCAGAAAATGAAAACGTTCATTCAAAATTTTACAGAAATTTACATTCTTTAAGGTTGTATATTTTGGTTGGATTTCAACACTTTCTCATAATTTGAATGTGATTTCTTATTTTTTTTATTTAAAGCAAACAAAACAGTCTAGGTCAGTCCACTTTTAATGAGGCCGGTCGTTTGTGGGCATCCAAACAATTTCATTGGTCTTATTTAGAATCAAGACGATAATGATTTGGACGTGATCGCAAACATTTTTTTTTCTTTTTTGAAGGGAGGCAGGGGGAGGGGGACTGTTTCTTCTTTTTTATTATTTCCATTCCTGTTTCTGTATAATGGATAAAACAGAAAGATCGCATTAAAACACTTTATTGGAGTGCCTTATTTTTTTGTATTAATTCGGTGTAATAATTTTGGATATCATATCGTGTCATCACATAACAATTTCCCCATGTCTGGTACAGCCAGGTCCCTCCCGGTATAAGGTTTTCATGTTGTATTGCAGGTCAGAAAAAATTGGCGCAGGCTTGACTGCTCTATACCCATAAACCCATACTCTATAACCTATAACTAATAATACACAACATTTTATATAGCACTTAATACAAAGTGTTTCTAAGCGCTCTGTGAATTATTACCCAGCTATAACATGCATGGCTACCGTTCGGCGCTCACTGCATTCAATCATTTTTTTCCTACCGGTACCCATTTATCCCCCTGGGTTGAGTGCAGCACAATGCGGATACATTTTTGTTATCAGGGCAATTCCACGGTAACGGAAGGACATTCAGACAAACAAATTAAAGTTCAAGCAAGAACTGCAAGAAAACGAGTGATGGAAGAACATTTCAAACCTTTCACAAGGAAGGCTAGAACAAAGTTCTTCAATATCCACTGATTTTTTTAGTTGAATCTCTTAATCGGTATTCAGATATGCATATTAATGAGGTCGGTAACGGAAGGACGCCATAATGTCCTTCCGTTACCGACCTCACTAAAACAGCAGTGCTCAAATGTAAATATGTACGTATTAGCTAAGCATAATATCTGTGTATCGAGACACATTCATTTTCCCCATTTTCCTACGTAAAATGTTTTGTTTTATGTTACTGACCAAATGATTAAATGACAATATTTTCCCAACAAATTTAAGGTCGTCTTAGTATGAAGATAACTTTACAACATCTTGGTTTATAATCATGATTATCGATACTAATGATAATGTAATCAAAACAATGCCTTAATAGTCGTTCATGATTCCTTGAATAATTGAAATACAAAAGAAATGTTACTTTTCAATCGCACAATGTCTATCAAAGCAAATTTTATACGATTCTCTTTACCATATTACGATGGACAGGCGTACATGCACGATAAAATTTTGTATGATGCTCAAATCTGTTTAAATGTTTGTTTTCGTCTAAAGAGATGTCGTATATTGACTAATAGGGAATCAGGAGATAGCATAATTTTGAAAGTAGCAAAAATGCTTACCTCCGAGATAGGGGATATCCCTATATAAAAGAGGAAAAAAAGGTTTGATGTTTACATTGTAATTGAATGTTGTTTTATCTTCAGCTATAAATATAGAATCGATAGGTAGTGTATAATTATCTAGTCATGTTTGTGTCTACAAAACGATGGTCGATGGTTGATCATTGATTTTTATATGACTTATTATGCATTTAATAATCATGCCGTCTTTCGGTCTCAAACAGGAACTTTTTATTCATTTTATTTCCACATAAAACACAACCAGTGACTAGCTGCAGCAACTAATTAGGATGTATAAGACCCATCTATTATTATCACTATTAATATCATTATTATCACATAAAGCTTTTAAATACAACCGTCGTGGGTAATTGTTCTGGCTCATCTAGCTTCCCAAACACAAATTAGCGGTTCGAATCTTAAACATGACATTAATTTCAGCAAGAAATATACATTGTATTGCACCAGACCCTGGAACGCTGAAAGGTACATTGCAAGAATATTTTTCCAAATGGTCATGATGGTTGAGCGCTGGTGGCGATGAGCTAAGCCAGGGTAATGATAATGCAAAGCATCGTCAGCACTCAGCAGATTGGATGCGTGATGCATATAGATTGTATAAATCATAGTTATCAATACTCATATTTATATTATTATTGTTCTTTATGATATTATCACGATTATTATCATCATTACCATTAAAATTAGTATTATTATTACTATTATCATTATTATCATTATCATTATCACCATTATCATTATCATCATTATCGTTGTTATAATCATATTGAATAGAGAAGTTTTATCAAGCTAGTGAAAGAGAAATGAAAATTTTCCCAGCATCTATAATGGCAAGGAAAAGGCAAAAAGGGAATCAAATAATGCACATCATTCGGATCTGCCATATATAATGATGTGATTTAGACACATGACCCTCTGACCTTTCCTCAATTTGTTTGGTCATATACAGAACAAATATAAACATAATAATAATAATGATGATAATAATAATAATAATAATAATAATAATAATAATAATAATAATAATGATGATGATGATGATGATGATAATAATAATAATGATGATAATAATAATAGGGGAAGTCCTATAGATAAGCCTCTTTTGGCTTTTGGTTTTTCCCCTACCATATTCACCCTAAACTTTCTTTCTCTTTCTCATATCATGCAAACGCAAAAATAAAAATGACTCTGATGTTTATATTTGTTATGTATAATGTTATGTTTTTGATGTTTTTGTTGTAAATATTTTTATGTGTGTTTTTATCTATTTGAATATGGAATAAATTTGAATTAAATTGAATTGATTTGAATTGAATAATAATAATAATAATCATTAAGGATGGCTACCTGAGTAGCGTTCAGATTCGCTTTATCATGTGCTCATGACGCTATAAGTTTTCAGTCATTATTATCCGGCTTTAGCAGACAGCCACTACTAATACTACTAAATACTAATAATGATGTCTAATATCATATATAACTCTGCTATTGAATTATCATGGTTGTGAATGATGACAATAAAGATACTTGTGCTATTCCATCATTAGCCAGCTGACCAAATTGTTCTTTTTTTCTTCTTTACCGTGCTCTATATCCAGACCAATGTCATGGATACCGCGTAGTGTCGGCAAACATCAAAGGATTGCCGCCCGTTATTTGGATCGCCGTGTAATGTGGTGTCGGCTAAACATTACCAAGACGTTAATGGGATATTTAATGGTATAATTGACACGGGTAGGTAACTCATCTGCATATCTGGTAATGAGACATCGGTAGAAACGGATGTTGAATGAGTGTTTGGTGAGGAATTCTTTCTTGAAGAACTTCAGGTTATTTCTATGTTTTTTTAAATTCTTAATAACATTTTTTTTAATAAGAATAATTTTTATACCGGTACTGGATCACAATTAGTCATGTACACAAGCTACTTACGTATAGCCAAAATAACATGATTTCATGGGCCATTTTCACTTGTCAGTGTTAATGTACATGTGTTTGTGTGTGTGTCCGTGGGTGTGTATATATGTGAGTGGATGTATTCATAATTATATGTGAGTACCATATGGGCTGTGTGGATTTGTATGTAAAAATTACAAAGTAACGCGAATTGTTAATGGAAATGTTTTGGATGTACCCAGTCTTAAAAGTTGAGTGATAATACAAAAAATAATCTGTGCAGGGGAAAAAGTTCATTTTGAGAAAAAATACACTTGTAATCGTTTCAGTTGAAACCTTTTAATACCCACTGGTCATATCCCTCATTTTGTAAGATTTTTTGAAAATGAGTGAATTCCCACTAGTCATATACGATGAATATTCTGTATCACATCACCTCCCGTCGGCTCTGCTTTGTTTTGCGTTTTTATTATACATATTATAAGAATCAACTGGAAATTAAACAAGGAATACCAGTTTCAACTAAATTTGAGTTTTTTGTTTTATTTAAAAGGACATTGATGTTGCTTTAGAATTATTATCGAGTTATAGTAATCTTTTATGATTATTTACGAACCCAATATTTAATGTACTTCTAATACTCGAACCTGGGCCCCGTAACATAAAGGTTTGCGAATAACCGCTATTTGATTTTGCGATCAATTGCAAACTTTAGTACATGATTTTCCATAGACTCGCGATTGATATCAATCGCTATCAGATTAGCAATTAATCACAAACCTTTATGTAACGTTATGGTGTTATGAAAGAATTGTTTCTTGCTCGGTAAATTAAATTACAATTAGCAGTACTATAATAACAATAATCAGAATAACATAATATAGGGTTTAGCCGGTACTTAGCCAGTAACAACTCGGGGAATATACTAGTCTGATAAGGCACTCGAACTATTCTCCTGTCATTTCCGTTGTCCTGCATTATGTCAGGCTAGAAAAAAAGGAGAATCGTCTGAACATGCAGATGTGCAACCGATTACATGGAATTTGGATCAAATAAATTTAAGGCAAATTTCGTCATAATCTCTATCGCGAAAGAATGGACAAATAAAGAGGAATAAAACAATGTGGAGTAGAAGAATAAGATGACAACAAAAAACAAATGAATGGGCGAGAGAAGAAGAAAAAAAAAGAAAAGGAAGGAAAAGAAGCATAATGCAATCAAATATGCATGATTTATTTGAAAAACATTTCAAATAGCAGCTCAAAGGCGAAAACAAATTCGCAATTTACAATAACTATCATGACTATGAACGAAGAGGAAGGAAACAGAAAAGCAAGATAAGACGAAAAAAGAAGACGAAGAAGAGGGCAAAGAAGAAGATGAAGGTGAGAATTAGCAGAAGAAGAAAAAGAAGAACAAGAAGAAGCAGCAGAAGAAGTAGAATAAGAAGAAAAAATATAGCGAGCAGAAGAAGAAAATTAAAAGAATAAGAAAAGAAACCGTAAAAAGGAGCCGAAGGACGTTGATCAGCTTTTGCTGTTCTAGGTATCACGGCGGCGCACATTTTGCCCGCGCGAACCCGAGCGGTATGTTGGGATTGGCGTCGGGAAGCAGCCCTTTATGATCTCGTCATATTTAACCCCTTTTTAAGCGAATCTCTCTCGGTCTTTTTCGAATACTAAAGATGAATGCTCATAAAATGAAAGGAAAATACTAAATATTCAACAACTTTGATTTGTTGTACGCCCAGTGATTCTTCGGGGAAATGTATGAGAAATACAATGACGAAATCAATGAGAGGAAAATTAACTATGTTGTGGGCACGACACGGCAATTTCAGATTCAACGTTAGTTTTGCAAATGACACAAAACAGGTTTCCTTGCTTGTTCAATTCGATCCTTTGATACGAGTAACGTAATAATTCCATTTCAATTCGCACCCTGCAAACATTTTATAACGAAAGATATTGTTATGTAGGCACACACACTTTAATCAG
>BQKZ01003726.1:0-15771 GCA_036244855.1 Temnopleurus reevesii
GGCGACCTATATCCGTGCTTTCAAAATATTTTCCTATTTGAGATGAAAAGTGCAGTTGCCCTAATACCTTTTAGAGCCGATGGATGCACAGATCATTGACTTGGCGTATCGTGATAAGAATAATATACCATGTATACCGCACATACAGAGCATGATATTAGAAAATCTGCTTGAAATTTGGGGAAACTAATATGGAAAAGCGTAGTTGCGGATGGAGATTAAAATGTCAGTCTACAAAATACTTCATTTTCTATCAAAGAAAACATATTTTGGATTATTATTCAAAAAATTACTAAGGGATTATTTAAAAAATATATCATATAATTACAGAATTATTGAAGAATAATTATTCAACATTAAGAAAGAACTGTGTTATGAAATCAAAATCTTTTTGTATATACCTCATAAATCTGTACATTGAAATGTACGACCTGGATACAAATTGCATTGGCATTTTGTTCCACTAAAGTCTACATAAGTCTATTATTTTACATAAGTCGAATAAAATCTGTACAGGTAGATGACCTGATCCCCTGATGATGAAAATTTTGTAATAAAATGAATCATAAAAGTAATTTTTCATCCAAGTTTATGCTAATGAGAAGGTCTCTCTCTATATACGAAGCGTTGTTTTTTTTCTTCAAGTTGAACAATAAGTTGTTTTCACATATTTTGCCTTGATGGACTCAAATCCTTTAAGATATGTTTTTGTTCAAAATATGCCGGCCATAATCGAGTTAATTGCGCGCTCGTTAGCTACAATGACACAAGCAAAGCTGTCAGGGTTTGTAGCGATGATCATCATTCTGCGCATCAGAGCGATGTCCGAGAAACTCGTTATCACACATAATGAGATAACGTGTAGGTTAATGGCGGAAGATTGGGTTTACATCGAGTGTTTTTATGATCCTGATGACTGTTCCCCTATAGACATACCTGGCACAATGAATCATCAAAAGAAACAATAAAAATTCCTAGACATTCTCTGTAATCGAGTAGGGATAATCTGATGGTCAGTTATTGTCTTCTCAAGGGTCAGTCTGGTGTTTTTTTGTCCAAAGTAGCACAGTTTTGAGAATATTTGATGACTAATGTTACGCTAAACAATACAATCCCAAGGAATTATGGGCGAAGGGGAGGGATATTCTTCATGGTCAACTTATTTTCGCCCCCTCTGATAGACCGATCTTTTTGTTCTCATCTGCATTGGTAAAAATCTTGCAAATATTTGATGACCAATGTAATGATTAAGAATGAAAAGTCAAGATATTATTCGCGGAGTAGACAAGCGGGCAGTTTTATTTCATGGTAAAATATGTTACAGGTATTTGTTATACACAAATCACAGTGTGGTTTTCACGGTTAACCATCGTTTTAACAAAAGATTTAACAGAAGAGTTCGCAGGTGTCACAGGGGGTATTTCAGGCGACATGATTCAGATTTAGAATTATAATTAAAAATACCAATTACAATGAGTCATAAATCACACCAGAGTACTGAAATAAATCGGGGAAAGGTTTTGAAATATGGATCTAACACGCCATAAAACATTTATCCTAGAATATTGTACATAATCGCCACATAATTATGATAATCATTATTACATATTCAATAGCATTATAAAACCATGAGACTGGGACAAATTAAAGTATTATAACGAAGTGTGTTTGTGCACTACATAAAAGAACATTCCATTGCACAACCGACAGAAAGTTACATGTAAAAATGTTAATAAGAAAATTACAAATTGATGCCTGATCAAGGATAACAGTGAACTGTAAATCACCAATTAGCATCGATTTGAGAAAATGTATTGCCTTTGTCTTTCAAGGGCTCCGTTATTAAGTGAAGAAAAATAGAAAAAAACCCGAGATTAACACTCCTCCTAAAGCCCCGGTCACATAGGACCCCGGAAGCAACACGATTCACCCCGACTCGTTGTTCTGAGGCAGTTAACTGTGAATTACCAAAGAGTCGGGGTGAATCGTGTTGCTTCCGGGGTCCTATGTGACCGGGTCTTAAAGAAAGGCATATCCTTCATATAAAGATAGAAAGTATGACAAAGTACTTGCCAAGGAAAGAGAGTAATCACGTGACCATGAAACACTGATTTCCCTCTAAGAGATCGGAAAGATTAACAGATCCATTTCATCCTTCCAATATTCTCCTTTTTGAGGGAAAAATTCTCACAAAAATGGCGCTTCGAAACTCAACACACCCATCCGTAAAATCCTCCCTTCTACAAGAAATGTTTACCTCGACCTCGATCTCTTTGCTTGTAGACATCAAAGACGTTGTAATTTTAGGCTACTAAAAAAATACATGACCTTTTGAAAAATTATGTTTAGGACACATCTTTTTGGAAACAGGATTGTGGTACTAAACATTTTATTAGATATTTGGGATAAGCTGCAAGTCCAGGCAGCTGTTCAAAATTTCCTTCGCCAGTAAAACCCTTCCGCGGTTTCACGGTTTTATCAATTTCATTTTTCCTAGATCCAAGCTTAGAGGTTGAATTATTCCCTTTGCACACGTGCTTATGGGTACATTTAAAACATAAGGATCATAATTGAGTAAATTATACAGTAGTGAACCTATCTATTTGAACGCCGAAAATGTACATTTAAAATGTACATTTCAGTTTATCGGAAACAATTCGTACTATATTTCTTTATCTTTCACCTCGATCTCATTTTAGCCCGACATGTATCTGTCTATTTACGATAAATATTCATCGGTCCCATAAAATAAGATCTAGGCCTAAGTATTTATCTTGCTGACGTGTGAAAATGTAGTTTTTCGTAAACATAAAAAAGATTGCTTTGTGTAGATCAGGGGTCCTCCCAGTGTAGATTGAGCTTTCATACAAACATCAATAAATCCTGCCTTCGATGCCTGTATTACGCACTTATTCAACAATTTACGCTAGAAAAACCTCATTCTTCCAACTATGCATGCTCTTTGAAACCCGCCTAAACGACAAAGAAATGTAAATACAACCTTACAAATCAGATGTTTACACTTCTTGAATAGTTGTTGAATCCCCCATACGATGTTTCATCCATTGCAGTAAGGGGGATACAAATATTAGGATGTGGTGTTACGAAAAGTTACTTTTTATTCATTGAACTATATGTACACTTAAAAAAAACCCTTAAATGTTGTTTCAGGTCTAAGCAAAATCTCAGTGTTTTACACACTTTTTCTTTCAAACAGCATTTGAGAGAGTATGAATTGACTGATAACTGATGATTTGACTGAAAATCCATTTGTAACTACAGTACACTGCTACATGAGAGTATTTCGGTAAGGGATGGGGTTAGAAGTTGCAACACCTCCTTCAGAAGTTTAGTTAAGACATGCAAGCCTATGGGAGCGCGTAAAATGGTAAAAAAAAAAAAAACAGCCCCTCCCCCCACACACATTTTGAAATCGTTCCGCGATGCTTGATAATGTTGTATTTTGACTAGTTTAATTTACCTGATGACGAGAATCAATAACTCATAAATATACGATGATTTCCGATAACATGATGTTCTAATCAAATATAAGCTAACATGAGACAAGACTATTTCAGCCACATTATAGCTCTATTTTGTTGACGGCAAGATTATATTAGCTACTTCTTTCTTTCGATCTATGAATCAACATAATCGAAGACACTCCAAACATCAAAGGGTAAATATTTTTAACATTGATCTGGTGATTACAAATTACGTCATAATTCTCAAAGACAAAAGCTTCTGCACATTAAAAGGGATGAAGAACTACTTTGGGTGGAATAATGACATAACCACGTATTCGAATACTGCGATGACTTCAATAGCTACACCCCACTGCCCCATCCATCCAACGAGCCAACTCCCCTTATTCACTAATATAATTGTACACCAATATTCATATTTCTCTAGGCCAATCTATAATTAGGTATCTGCTTGGGAATTTTTCCAATTTATTTTAGACACCAACTTTTGTGCTATTTTTGCTCGTCTCAACAGCAGTATCCATATTGACCTAACTGAGAGAGGAATATCTCCTGTATTTATTTTCTAGTTTGTAAATACGTTCTATTTTGAGAAAAAAATATATCAGGAGTCACCTTGTTCCCCTTCTCAACACGAAAGAATAGATAATTGATAGGGTAAGATAGAATCTTCTATTTCGATCTCTCCATTCGATTTGGAGGTACCTTGATTCAATATTGTATCTCTGTACGTCTGTTTAGTGCAAACCTGTGCAGTCAATATACCCGATTGTTAGGGTGTTGGATGGGGCAGTTTACCTTGAGCAAAAATATTCAATTGGGGGTCGGGGAATGTATACAGAGGCTGGAATGTGAGGTCGAAACATTCAGGTCGGTGTGAATGGGCTAATGGCGCGGTCACACCTCTCAACAAAGCTCTAGAAACGACTACCTTCTGCAGGGTGAACGTAAAGCAACATTTGAGGGCGGGCTGTAATTCTAATGGTGTCGGTCATCTTGTATGACTGCGCCGTTGCGTACTATTTTCAGCATACATTCAGTTTAAAGAGACAACCATCACTAAAAAGGAGATCATTAAATACCCACAAATCCTAGTCAAAGAGAAGCCACGTACTTCATTAAACAGGTAAAAGACGAGAATCACTACCCATTTATCAATGTATGGGACTAGAATAATACTAGACAATCGACTAAGGTTGATGGAGGACGTCTTTTGGGCTTTCAGCAAATTACACTCACTACACATGATTCACCAAAATAACATTACTTTCAGTATGAAGCTATAAATATACATGTTTTTAGAATGTTTCAGTATGCTTCTCATGTATTTTCAGCCTATGTGATCAGTTGAGTGTTTCAGCTACTACATAGATAAAAAATAGATATGTGTATTAAAGGAAGATGTAATAATTATCAGTAGTGACAAAGACTTAAGGTCAATTAGGATCCTATGAAATCTTACACATAAATCTTGGCCAATGTATTTCGCATTACAGATTTGTTTTAATTTGTCTTCTTCTCGTTTTCATTTTCCATGCTCCATTTTATCCGAAGTTTCAAGACAGTTATAGGACAGTTTTGCGTCAACCTAAATTGGATAAGAATATTACTTGATGAGATGCTAATTATAGGAAACTGATGATTAACGCGTCCCATCCAAACTATATATACCGTTAAGTCTACTGAAACATTCCTTTACTATTCGTGGTTCGTGCCTCAAATCCAATTTCTCTTAAGCCCCACCCCTCTGTCTTAAACTAATACCACAATGACTAAAACAGTGTGTCCAGCCACAGTGCATTCGATATCAATGTTCTAAATCCATATCATAATTCCATCCTTTAAACATGAAGCTATAGAAACGAATTTTCTAACTCCACATCCTGTAATTGTGACACGTTTCGTCTGCCTCTCTGATCTTTTAGATCCAGGATCTCTAATATTGGCCGTCTACAAAGGATTGTGAGAGGTTAACCCCACATGGCTCCAGTTACAAATGACACCAGAAATCTAATAATATCCGAAGAAACATAACATTCCTTTACCAGACCACGTAGAGCAATGTGTAATGGTATCTGGTATACATTCAGCCTTCAATGTCATGGTAATGAGAAAGAGAAAACTAAGGCCCCGGTCACATAGAGAGACCCGGAAGCAACACGATTCAACACAAATCTTTGTAAATTCACACTTAACTGCCTCAGAAAAAAGAGTTGTGTTGAATCGTGTTGCTACCGGGGCTCTATGTGACGGGGGCTTAACATTAGAACTTGGCAACAAAGAAAGTTGGAGAGTTCAAGGGTTTAGGCGGAAAAGGGTGATTCAATGTACCCTATACTGTCATGAATTATCATTGCTGAATCATGCAGATAATGCGATTGGTTTTGCAACAAATAAGGAATATCCATTTCGAGTAGATCATCTCTTTATTAGTCCTTCGGCTTTATCATTCGCAAACTGTAATATATCATGTATTAGGATCATCGAAATCATAGCCAATACTATAATATCTCTTTGACCTATCTATATAAGCTGTAATAAATGTTACAGATCACATACATGTAATATAGATTACAATATTCCTGCTGTTTGATCCACAATTGATTTAAATGATCAAAACCCAGAAAAACTTCTCTCGACTTTCCAACAAATACGAAATCACAACAAACCAATTTGGGGAATTGGACTTTCCTGCAGAAAACCAGCCCAGTTGTAATAGTGTATGTTTTCTTGTATAAGAGGTCGGCATTACACTCCATTCTCCTAGTTTTATTCCAACTTTTGACAGGTAAACCGCATATTTTCATGAAATACCAGACTATTCTATTATTACCATGTGGTGCTAATGGACACCCGCGGGCATTTTGATTCCACTGCGGACGTGATAGCGCGTAACAGCGAATAGTCCAGTTAAGGACTATGTGGTCTAAGAGCATCTGCCTCTCCAAATATTTTTCCCTGAACGCACAGGGAATAACATCATTCAACCAAATATTAGTTCGTCCGTGTTTTCATAGAGTGACGGGAGTTACAGGGTATTGGTACACGAAATGAGTTAAAATCCATTGAAACGTGTTCTTCTATAGAATTAATACTTTGTTCTACATTGAATTGGCGCTATGTCGGGATTTCTTTGTCTTCATGCAACAATACCCATTGGTTCCCGTCACTTCGTGAAAACACGGACGAGTTTATACCCCTCTGGTGAGGGCGCAATCAGATGCAGAGGGGTATATGTGATTAGAGATGTATGATACTCTGTGGATGACTGCTGTAGTCCTGTGCGTTCAGGACAAAATATGTGCAGCGGCAGGTGCTATTAGACCACGGAATCCTCAACTGGACTAACCCGTGAACGACTTGGGGAAAGAGAAGAATCGCAGCAGCACGACTTGAACCCAAACGACGTCCAAGTTTGTTAGACTTCCGTCAAGACACCAACATTTTGATCGGTTTTATGACGAATTATAAGGATCATTGGCTTTTATGTGGCACACGTGGAAATGTAATTTAGCAGTATAACCATCATGACCATAGCAAGAATCACTAGACCATGTACACAATTAACTTTTATTAAAAACTTGGTCTTTTTTTTGCAAACTCAGAGTCTACACCTCATCCTCACCACACGACTGTCAAAACTGTTTTCATCGTCATTCATTGCGTACTATACAAACATATTAAACAGGGTAATATATAACTATAAAACATAACCATAGGAATTATTACCAAGCATTTCATGTCATTGGTTGAAAGTTTAGTTTCGAATATTGCTAATGCTAGGACAGTTGTCACGTCTAACGTTTGATAGAGTAAAACACAAACTCGTTTTTTATTGCGAATTGATGAGATTAAGACATCATGTAAAGATGAATGTTCCAAAACTTGTGAGATGATTGGCACATTGCACATTGTAAGGATGTAATCTCATGAAATTCAATGTAATGACATGTAATATTCGCACACCATTTTATTACAGTGTCTCATCTGCCATGAACCCTCGTATTAGAGGGGGATATAGAGACGGAATATACCGATGTTCCTGTGATAAAAACAATTATGCCTCTAGTAATAGTCACATTTCATTTTGGCATTGTGCATAATGACAAAGAATGCCATCGTCATGATATTTGGGGGCTTGTGTTTCATTCTATTGTGAAAATTTCGCCACAAATCAAACTTAACATGATTTCTACCTCATTAATTTCCACTTGACGACTTTCACCTGGAGTATTAAACAAACAGAGTGTTACGACTTAAATATGATAATATACACTTCCCAAAGCCATTAAAATCAAAACTACTTGAAATAAACTATTCCAAAATGCCACACGCCAGGTCAGCGGAGTCGCATATTATTCTCTGTTTACAATACTCAATCAAAGACACCATATGATTTATGTTTCTCTCCCGTTCAACCAACTTTCGATTTCAAACAAAGCCTCAGCATTCTTATCGAATACTCTTGAGGAGAAGCGAATCCTTTATACGAACTCAATTATTTTCTTCGCGTCAACCCTTTCGAAAGTGTCTCGAAAATCATGATAAATTTTGTTCGTTGGGGGATGTAAAATCAGGAAAACATTAAATAATTAGGCCCGAGTTATTTGAAATTGGTGAAATAATTCATCAATCATGTCTATTCCTCGTCTCCATTCCAAAACAGCGATACATATTATTGAAACAAACGTACAATTTAAAGATATGTCGTTGATTTGTATCCTGAGGTACTCTATTTTGGCTCAACAAGAGCGTTTGTAAGATTGTACACATTCATTTCACATACCCATAAACTTATTGCTCCCACAAGTAATTGATGCATTTCAATTGAGCACTTGACTGTGAATGAATAATCAATATTGAGAGTTGTTGTGGAACAAAATGTTCGTTTCTGCGAAGTGATTGATATGAAATACGACACACAAAACGCACATTTGATGAAAAATATTGCACCATTGCAAAATTAGTACTATGTTCTTATGAATCAATCTTCGACTTCAAACGTTTTAGATTCACGCGCAGTCCACGGGCAGGTGTTACGCCTATTGTGACTGGATAAATGAATTATTACAAGCTATTACGTCAATTATACTTGAGGAATAGTTGCATGGCAGTAATGGTTATCGAGATGGAAATTCGCAAATAAACAAATTTATTTTCTAAAAGGTAGGAAAGGATAACGTTTTTCACCTGCTTCGTTGAAGAGAATGCTGCAAAAACGATTGAGTTGTAGCAAATTCCTGTCACATTGTTGTAATTTTTAAAGTGACTTTTTAGCCACACATCAGCTGCCTGCTATGAATTATTTCTTTTTTTTCAAGTAAAGATGTTTTCCCCACTCTCAAGTACGATTCCTTGCAAAATTAGAAAATATTGGCATTTTGAATTTTCATCTTTGTCAATGTTAGAAGTATAATAAATATTCAGAGAGCAATTGGTGAAAATTAATTACAAACGACCATCGGCTCTTTCAAACTGAATTAGTTTTGATTCTTTTTGTATAGAAAGTAAAGAAACTTATATGCAGCTAGGCTTTTGATGACGTCACAAAAGTTGGTGGACTGGGTTAATCATCCTACTCAAATCTGTCAACATGTCAAGAACGCGATATTCATAAAATATCGATTAAATGAACAGAAACGAATAATACTTACTATTGACCACTAATTCAACAAGAGCCGATGAACGTCCAGCAGAGTTGACAATACGACAGGTGTAGAGCCCAGCATCCCTTGTATCCAAGTCAAAGATCTCCAGATAGTGCGTCCCCTTCTCATCGTAGATTTCAATCCGACCTTCATCTACAAGGGGTTTCCCCCTGAAGGACCACGTGACCTCTGGCTTGGGTTCACCTTCCACGGTGCACGACAGTGTCGCCGAGTCGCCTTCCGATGCCGTGAGCTTCTGCGGCTTCTTGACGAACGACGGCGCCTTCTCGGTGATCGGTGCCCGGATCTCATAGCGCGACGAGATCGATGAGGAGATCGACGATGTCGGTGTCGATCGCGTGGATTTCCGCTCTGAGGTGGATGACGACGTGGTCGAGGCGATGGAAGACTCCGAATCTGAATTGATGACCGTTTCGTAACGGGATACATAAGTCTTCTGGTGGTTAGTGGATGATAGAGGTGTCGACTTCGCGTTCGATGTTGATTTGGTGTCAGACATTGATTTCGTATTCGACGTTGATTTGGCGTCAGGCATTGATTTCGTATTCAATGTTGATTTGATGTCAGGCGTAGCTTTCACGTTCGATGTCGCCTTAGTTGTTGCCGATGTTTTCGTGATCGACGACGTGAAAGTTGATACGGGACGAGCTGGTTCTTTATTCATGGCAGTAATACTATTCCTGGTGTCTGATTTATTGTCGGTGGTGATGGAGGATTTCATAACTCCAATCGTTGAATGTCTAGCAGGTGAGGATTTATTAAACGATAACGACGACGATGTCGACGAAGTTGAAGAATCTCTTTCCTTTGATTCAACTTTGTCAAGGTATGAGAATCGACCTGTAGATTGACGTACCTGTGTATTGCGACCGAAAGGTGTGTCTTTATCTCCATTCGTTTTCGCAGATAACGACGATGAAGATGAGGGCGGTGATTCAAATCTTGATCGTAACGATGACGTTGACGGTGTGGACGTGATTGACGATCGTGAAACGAGCGCAACCGGTTCTCTCGTTTTCCCTTTGACGGGGGAAGAATTTGGGGTTCCATTGCTAGAGCTGAAAAGTGCCTTTTTGGCATCCAAATTGGCATTATACTTGAGCTCTTTTCTCGGTAGCGTCGACGAACTACCTTTTCCTGCATCTGTTCCGTTAGGTTTTCCCTTCTCGAACCTGGCCGTAAGCGCTCCAATGCTTTGCGTTGACCGGATCATGGTCGCATAGGTCGCTAACCGTGGTCGTGAATAAGGTTCAAAGTCGGTTTCGTCTGATGTTGAAGCGGCACTTCCCCGCCTCCCCCTGGATGCGGTGCTCCCAAGACTAAAACTACTGCTCCTATCCGCCGACGCACTCCGAGTATATCGCTGTAAATACGCTGATATATTAGCAGATCGACGAGGCTCACGATCGGCTAACGACTGTCTCTCCTCCTTCTTTCTCTCGTATTGCTGTGTGAATGCTTCAGCTCTCTCTTTCAATTTATCCACGGCAGATTTGTTGTTTGCAGGTGGTGGTGGAGGCGACACGGTGCGACTGGCCCGCTCCTTGTATCGTTCTTCGCGCTCCGAACGTGCCGATGTTTTCCGATCAAGTGACAGACTGAAGAATGATTGTTTGCTGGCGGGCGCGGGGGCAGTGGACTGCGGTGACGTAGCTGCCAACTTCTCCCCTCTCGAATCTTTGTTTTTACTCGAGCCAAACTGCCAGAACTTGCGGCTTGTGTTGTTCTGTTTGGAGGGTGACTCGTTCGCTTCAGGAGGTGAACTGCAGGGAAATATGAAAATGAAAACAAAACAGTACATTAGAAATCAAACAAAACGACTATTGTAAAGCAGTAATCAAAGGGTAGACAAAAATATACTTCAATGAACAATGAGGACGAGAATGCGACTGTTCGAGACACAGAAAACCGTTTCTAATATTAGATACTTGACAACATTCATGCCATTCATACGAGACTTCATGTTCGACAACTTACAGACACCTGTTAGAAGATGACAACTGTTTACATGTCACGGTCGTCTCATAATAAACTCCAGCGGAAAAAAAAACTCTTTCCAACCGTCTTGCAACGTATCCAATAATACAACGGAATGCGCAAAAAGTTTTATTGATGCCCGAAGTTTACACGAAGGCCCCAGCAAGCACACAACTGCCTATTCTAGGAGTTTGCATGTTGTTAAACTTTTGTAAACACTGTATCTATCGAAAACCACTGACCAAAAGCTGAATAAAGCTAAAATAGAGTAATTACTGGTTTTGCGATTGTGTTGGCCACTCGATCTGCAATCTTTTAGATATTTAAAGTGGACAGTCTATTTACAGGTATCTTGTGTCTGGTTGCGCTTTTGTCATACGGCCCGACGATTACACCAACGTACACAATCTCAGAAATACATTAATCACAGACTCTTTACAAACAGACCTATTTTGGCAAGGACATGCGAAGGGGCTCTTTGAATAGTCAATCATTGTGATGAAAATATTCATCGAGTGCTGTTGGGTTGGGGTATGAAATACGCATTTACACGATTCAAACGTGTTTTTTTTTTTTGGGGGGGGGGGTGGTAGTGTACATGAAGATAGTTTGGTGCAATCGAGGCCATAGAAACTATTTCGGGGTACAGCAAGGTCTCCTCTTTTAATACCAGTTCTATTTACGTATAAAGAGAGAGAAAGAGAGAGAGAAAGAGAGAGAGATAGAGAAAGAGGGGAGGGAGGAATTCAGGAATTCGGGAGGGAAGAGGGGGGGGGGGGAGGTAGGTTAGGGGATGAAGAAGAGAGAGGGGTCATGACTCTTGTTTGAATATGAATCAGAGTGTCAATAAAATATATAGGTCAATTCATAATTAAGTTTAGTGTGTATACTTATTCCTTTTCACTTAAATTCCACGTGAATATAAGTAAAATGTTGTCTATTCATTGTCAATCAAAGTTGTCTTTATTCCTCTTCAATTGAATCCAACTTAAATAAGTAGCCTATTGAGAAAAAGACCATAACCTTATCAGCATTTCAACACACGCTACGTCTTTTCATTCACACTTTAAAATCATTAATTTCCTTTTCTTTTTCAAAATTACATCCCCAGCTTATTCTCCAATACAATCGAGGAAGTGTAACCATGCAGCATATCTGACGTAAATTTAAACAAATCGATGAGTCAATGATCAATGAATGAGTACATTAATAAATCAATATTAATCACTATACCATGAATGATCAAAATAAGTATAGCAGATATACACAATTTGATCACTGTATATAATGTGTTATTGATATCCATCGGTGAATAGGGTTGTATACTTAATTCGGATTGATTTCAAATAAGCCGGATTAACAAGATTTAAACGATTGGGGCGGGTCGTTTTAAGTACACATACCAGGCAATAGGGGGTTTCCAATATTGGTGGACGCAGGCTTGTGGACAGTAGAAAACAAAGTAATTATCTGATGTGCGCAGTAAATGATGCGCACTCGTTTTCCGTCCACAAGTACAAACCTCCGTCCACTTATTTCGAAAACCGACTACATTTTTGTATTTTCCTTCTTCATTCATTCAGGTGGTTTTTTTTTTCTTGGACTCATCTTGCATTCATGATAAAATGAGATAAATTGACGATGTCACTAACCTAGCTGTTTTAAAAGACGCCGCATCAATATAACGAAAAGTTGACTTTCCAACGGTAGCGAGGGAGAGGGTAAATATTCTTTTTTTCATTCCATGACCCAGGGCATAGTAGATTGATGATATCGATGAGTGATAAGATCAGTCTAGATTGAACTCCATCAAGTAGTTGATTATGTTTATTAGATATCATCGTGTCGGATACACACATCAACTTTGACATGGCATGCTAAACGCTAAATACCAGGCTCCTCGGGAGCATGGGGTTGCATGATTTTACCCACTCCTTACTGCATATTTCCCCAAAATTATGACGTCAATGTCGTTCCAGATACAGTAGTGGGTCACTGCCGAATCATACAGAAGTGGAAATGTATATATCTTATCCCCGGAAGATATTTGCTTATTCCGTAACCCTTTTCATATGAAGTTCTGAGAATATGTTTGATATAAACCCCCTAAATCTCGACATCGCCTCTCCTGTTACTGTTCCCAGCCGTCAGTTGTCGGCCAACAGATTATTTACACCCTTCGTCTGATGGGTAATAGGAACCAGAGGGCAAGGGAGAGGTACGGTAACCAGCCCCTCGGGGTATTTGGTGACCTGACTGAGGTCATAGGAACCAAATGGACACGGTCAGAGGTGTACTTGACATTTGTTTGGGTTTCCACGGGGGTATAACCGCACAACTTCGGTTATTTGTAATCTCATGTGTTCGGAGAAATTATTGTACATTTATTCATGGAATTTGTGAGGTCATGAGAAATTGAATAACAATTGCAATTTACATTACGATCAAATGCGTGCGCTATGAAAGTAACAGGCAATTTAAGTGTACCAAATTAACATCTGTACTTCAACTCTTCAAAATGGAAGTAAAAAACTATATCTATTTTTTTTCTTTTCTGCCCACTGACATTACCAATTATGTTCATGGTGCCAAAAGCTGGCTTTTCTTTTTATGATCAAAATGAAATAAACAAAATACTTTTATATGCTATAGCAAAGACAGATCCATATGAGCTATAATGATATCCATTACAATTCCTTATTCATTAGGCTTTATAAGTCAGGTGGAAAAAAAAAATCACATTCATAACAGCATAAAATACACCCTACACCTCATTTGTGGCGGGGGAGGGGTTAGGAAATAGCTGTTAGCCATATGATTTACATTAAACTTTTCAGTTTGATTAGATTCCTACAAAAATGATAAACTGAATTCTATCAAATCATTATTGACATTTTATTTTTCAGGCACAGCGTTTTCAACTGTAATGAAAACCTATGGCTCGACTCGTTTTTTTTTCACTCTCTCTTTTATCGTTCTTGTGATTTCACAGGTTATGAAAATATTTTCGGCCTTCTTTGTCTTTGAATGCCTTTGAGCATGGTTAAGAGAAAAGACATTGCACATGTTACAAATCCCACCCGCAATACCTATATACCTCAAGGTTAGAAAGAAGAACCTGAGCTAAAACATTACGTTTACCATGGTAACGACATATTAAATATAGAATTGACCGCGAAGTAATTTGACTCAAAACTTGCGTGAATCCTTTAGCGATTCACTTTCGTTGTCAATATGAATTGGTAGTATATACAGCTTCATTGGCAGATGGACGACTCGAGATTCGAGTAGAAAAGGGCGACTTTGGTAAAGGCACATATTCAGATCTCGTCTCATGACACAAGTAACTAAACCAATTACAGGTTTAATGATTTTGAAACTACTCCCTGAATGTACACTATGGAGTGTAAGGCAAAATCTTTCCAGTATCATATTATGCTATGTTTTTCTATAATCGTGATTATCATAATCATTACTATAACAACAAAAACAATAATAATAATAATAATAATAATAATAATAATAGTAATAATGATAATAATAACAATAATATTAATAACAATAATAGTAATAATAATGATAATGATAATAATTAAAAAAATAATAATAGTAATAATAATAAAAAATAATAATAATGATAATAATAATAATAATAATGTTAACAATGAAAGTAATCGTAATATCATTAATAATAAAATAATACTACTTATAATTATGATAATAACCATAATTCTTTAATACATTATTATTGTCATTACTATTATTATTGTTAACGTTATTACTATCAATGTTACTATTGTTATCATTATCAAATTTATCATTATCATTATCACCACCGTTGTCACAGGTGTTCTTTGGTGGGGAGTAATATTGTTCCCTTGTTTAAATTGACAAATCTACATTTTCCACATGCTCATTCTTTCATTCAGGCAACGTACACCTGCAAACGTTCAAATACATCTTGCAGGCTTATGGCTACGAAATAATAGGAAAAGAGACTTTTTAAACAAAGAAGATAATTACTATCAAGTAAAGTGTGGGTGTTCACTAATTGACCACTATCCTACAAGCAATTTAAAGATCCTGTTGTGAAACCCTTTTCTTCTTTCAGTACATTTTGACAAAATGATTCACTAATTGTCTATTTCTGTGAAGTTATATCTCGACTACAATAGCGACAATGTCCAGATGTTTTCGTGTGACGTCAATAATAAAGGCCGCTGTTTTACATTATCATGATTATGAAAGATACTTGTTTAATTAATTGTTTCATGCAATGCTTACCGTGTCTGGCAATCTAGACACATTTGTAAAATTCAGACAGGTGTTCTCACATGAAATATATAACAATTATCGTTGCATTATCATGTCTCTCTAGCTCTCAACAGTGTGTTACTGACACGATAATCATTGTTTTATTAATTCATACCTCGCCTCCATCGTTCTAATGTCACGTTTGTAAGAAATATATAATTTTGCTTTCCTTCTAGTTTATTACCAAAACGAGCATTTCATCTTCTCTTTGTATGAGGATCCACTCTCTCCTTCATTTATTTATTTTTTTTTTTTTTTGGGGGGGGGGGGGGGGGGGGGGAAAAAAAAATTGAGGGGGGGGAATTTTCCCCCCCCCCCCCCCCCCC
>BQKZ01003726.1:28638-56099 GCA_036244855.1 Temnopleurus reevesii
AAACAGGGGATCTTTCCTCTCTCGTTTGGTCCAACATCCCTGTTCAAATATTGATCTGTGGAGGGATTGCTTCTTGCGCACTTCGCTAAATAAACAGGAGACAGTTTTAAACTGTTGACTTTCTTCTCAGAGAAGTTTTCAAGACGTATGTCATATGACTATGGCAATATACCCCTATTATTTATCAATTCTGTGTTTTTATTCTAAATATGGCTGTTTATTACAATTGTAGGTAGCATAGTTGTTAAAATAACCTTATCTGTACTGGGAGGCAGAGAAGGAGGTTTGATAAGTCCGAGTTCGTTGGACACCAAAATTTTAAATTGACCATTCTACACTCAGTTAATTGTCACGTTCATGATGCCGTAGAAACAAAGCATATTGTTTTTCAGCGAACCAATGCATGTGGACTTGGTTCCTAATCATCCTTTTGTGTATGGCTCGAAGGTCAAATCTAATTTGTTTATTACTTAATGCTAATCATTAAAAACAATAAGTGCAGATAACACGATATAAACTATTTTCGAAAAGTTTACTCGAACGCAGAAAATAGATTTGTAAACCGTGTATTCAACTTTGCGAACACAACAATGACATGTCGGTTTCGATTTCAATAGCATTACAAAGAACCATTGAAATAGTTTATATCGTGTTAGATACACTGTACAGTTTCTGAACAATTCTTCAGGTTATCAGATTATTACCCTATAAGGCATGCCTTATAGAATAAGTCCCTGTTTACCTTTGGAAAATGTAAACAAAGTTTACCCATTATATTTCACAAACATTTATAGGTATTTTTTAATGACTTGTAAACAATTTGTTCATTTTGTGACTTTGGATGTTTATGAAATTTGCAAGATTCTCAATCTATGAATACCGTAATTTTGTCTCATGGTATATGAAATGTTCCAAACCTTAACAGGCAACCACGTGTGTGTTTATAATCTAGTTCAAAAGTGTTAAGACAAGGTGTTCTGGGCCTTTTTCAGTTTGAGGGGTTCAAATGGACTGACACGATCTGCTATCATGTTGTCAGTGGAAAGAAAATACTTTGGTTTTCTGGCCAATTGTGCTTGAAATATTCTTCGGAATAGATGCTACATAATAATTGGCCCTAACTGGACTCAATATTGAGCTCTAATAACGTAACAGAACTTACAATACCACTGGTAAATTCAAGTTTAGAGCTTCGATGAACCTGTAATTGGTACAACAAGAATAACATGACGAACCTAAGTAGAACTAAAACCTTTTAGAAGCAACCCAGAAAAGGAAAGGTTTCCAAAACCTCTGAACATAAGTTTATGATCACCCCAAATGGTGTAAATCTTCTGAAAATATCGTGAAACGGGGCGACAGGGATGCCTGGGTGAGGTAGAACTAAACTTCCACAATCTATGTAGATCTGCTTTCACCTCTCGTATATTTTTCATGTATTGACAATTTTAATTCATAGGATTAATAGAGTAGTCCACATTAAAAAAGAATCTTTGATGGTCAAAGTTTTGTCCCTGTTCATTCCTAGCGTCCCTGTTTATCCCATTTTACGGTACATAAGAAGTAGGCATACTCACGTTGTTGTACGATCAGTCTGGCACTGCAGCGAGCCTTTCCTGCAGGACTCCTAGCCTCACACATGTAAGTGCCCTGGTCATCCTTGGTGACCTCCTTGACCACCAGAGAGTGGACATCCTCACCACCCTTCATCATCCGGTACCTGTCGCTCTCCTGCACTCTCTTGCCGTTCTTATACCAGATGATGTCCGGACTGGGGTGACCATCAACCCGACACTCGAAGCAGGCTACGGTTCCAATGATCACCTCGCAGTGCCTGAACTTCTGCCGGAAGACAGGTGCCTGCTGCGGAGGTGACGATGAAGACGACTGGTCCCCTGTTTTGCGCTTACTGGATTTCCTATCGGGGCTACCCTTGCGCCCCTCCCACTTAGCGGCTTGGTTCTTGACACCCTTATTGGGATCGTATAGATACCTATCCATGTTTACTCCTGGGTCACTGGTATCTTCACTCACATCAGAACAAGCACCGATATCGCTCTTATCAGCGAGGGATGACGCCACGGAATTAGTGTCGATTACTGGATTAGGTAGCTGCGCATCGCTATCACGTGCGATATCAAGTCCGTTAATGCTATTAGCTTTGATACTTGTGTCAACAGGTAGCTCGTCTCGCGATCCATTCACCGAATTCTGCGAGTTCTGAGATGATCTGTCGCTCTGCTTTCCTAGACCATTCTGGTCCAGGGATAGGTCCAGACCACTGTCGTTCTCTAGATCCGAGTCTAGAGTAAAGGACAGGGCTCTCCCGTTTGTGTCAGATTTCGCGTAACTGTCCCTATCACTATGTGTCGGTGTTGTCTCTGATTTCGCGTAACTGGCCCTGTTACTGTGTGTTGGGGTAGTCTCGACTGGTGTAGAAGGCACTGAATTGGTTGCGTTAACTTGCGGATCAATATCTGTATTGATCTCGGCCTTTTCTTCTCTCTTCGATTCGGCGTTAGGGGTACGCACACTGCCCTGCCCCTCAGTGAGGTTGTCCACAGGGGTGGTGTCGCCACCGCTCTCAACACTGGAAGGAGACGGTGAAGATGGTGAGCAGGGTGAAGTTGGACTCTTTTCGCTTGAGGTACTCCCGTTCGATTTACTCGCTCTTCGTTGAGAAACCAAGCGAAGCGCATTCATACGCCCTATGGCGCGAACTGCGTTGGCCGTTCTCTGGAATATGGAGAAAAAAAATACAAAAACGGAATCAAATTAAAAACAAATTTGACACATCTTACGGTGTTTTAAATCCTGTGAAGGCCAAACTTTGTACGTGCATTCAATCTAGATCGGGCGCAGTCGTCGCTGTCGAGAAACAAACTTTGCAGAACATAATAATAGCATTGAAATAGCATTGAATAAAGTAGAATAGGGACTGCCCGAGGGGAGTTTTCAACCATCGTGTTCAAATGAATAGGCGTCATTCTTATTTGTTATGTGCCATCACATTGAGATGTATGAGAGATCATTGGTGGGCTTTCTCTCCGTCTAGTGGGAGGTTATTACACCTAGATGCTACTTGTAATGACTTACAAATGGCGATGAGGAAGAAAGGGAGTAGTTATGCAATCTAGCCTACCGTGGTGTGATGAACGACTGTTTACACAGTGAAACATGTTTGCTTGGGACGATGCTCTGGGTATAATAAGCCTTTACACATTTGAAATTAACTTTCAACAACATAGAAGGAAATTATAAACATAGGCTAAACATGGACTAAACACGCTCATACACAGCTTTCAACAGTAAAGTAGGGTCATTAGTCATTTTATTCACTTCTTTAATAAACTTTGAGAACGCCGTTTCAATACCATCTTCACGGCGGTTTACCAAATCGGTGGTCCACATGCTGCGCAGGGGTGGTGTCTTGCACCTTTAGGCCAAGTCTAATTGATTTCGATTATCTGTCAGAGTTGACCGAGAGAAAGAACAATGCTCGGCGGTTTAAATTAAGGAGGTGCGGTGGATCACAATAGCATGGTTAGCCCTCCCGAAGGTTATAAAAAATTTGATTTGGCTGTTCAGATTTCCAGTCGACAGGGGAAATGGTGGCTAAATACATTTATTTCGACGTACTAAATAAATTTATTTCGACGTACTACACCATATCGAATGCATATAAAAAGATATTCATAATTTGGGCCACTAAAGTGGCCCGGCTTCGAAAATTCAAACATAATACTGGAGAGGTAAATTTTAATCTTCTATTGGCACCAAACTAATATGTCCGCCTGTGTTCATAGATGTCAAGATAATTCTCCACTATAATACAGTGCAAAAGAGCGCCTTTGTCAACTTTTGGATAATTTGAGTAGTATCATATATGAAATCGGTATCAGTGTAAAAGGAAAGGGTTCTCAGTATGATAGCCAGAAGTTTTGAATTTGGGCCACTTTTAAGAAATAATGCCCCAAAGATTAATAACCTTCTTTTCGATAACCTCTGCACAGGGCCAGGCACCGATATGACCCACGCACGGTTTATAATAACTACAATGTGTACGGCAAATGCATAATGCATACCTTTTAAATTTAGAGAAAACTTAATCGATATTGTCACCTTTGTCATTCCTTGTACTCCTGACAAAGGGAAACTTGTTTACTTTGCTCTTAGCATGAAAGGTAGAGCGAGATGGACTAATGTTCTAGTCATCAATAAACATAACGCTTTTCTTACTCTTTACAAAACAACCTTCTTATAACAATTCATATGAAGAGAGGAAGCGCCCTTTTTCTAATCTATTCATTTGTCACAATTTTTTTATCCTCAAAAGAGGACACGAGCTTGGAAAAGGGGTGAGGGAAAGGAAAGGGATATGTGTCTGAAAAAGATAGAGAGTGTGTGTTAGAGAGGATATGATTTGTTTACAAATATATATATATATATATACATATACATATATATATGTATGTGTGTGTGTGTGTGTGTGTGTGTGTGTGTGTGTTTTGCACGCATGCATGCTTAGTATGAGATGCGTCAGAGAGAGAGAGAGAATTATAGGTGCTCGGTTTGTGAGTGGGATGGTGAAGGTGTACATTTGTGTGTGTATGTGCATGTGGGTTACCCCTCGTTTATGTGTGTGTGGGGTGTTATGAGTGGGTGTGGGTGTGGGTAAGTGTGTAAGTACATGTTCAGTGTGATGTGTGTCAGAGAGAGAGAGACAAAAAGTACTACAGGTGCTCGGTTTGTGAGTGACAGAGTAAAACTGTGCGCTTGTGTGTATTTGTGTGTGTAGGTGTGTGTGTTTGTGTAAGTGCGTATGAGTGTGTGCGTGTGTGTGCGTGGGTATGGAGACTTGAGGGAATGCACGCGACATGTGGCAGGTTCGTGAATATGAGTACCGGTCTGTGCGTGTGCCTCAGATTTTAATGGGAAATTATTGCTTGAGTTGATAAGCTATATACACAATTAACATGAGGTAACGAGTGTCTGTAATATGTGTTCCAAGAACTCAAAGCAATTTTCTTTGCAAATGTTGAGATATCATTCGTACTTATACGCAAAATCATATAATTGTTAGATTTCTCCCATTCAATCTTCTTCTTAAAAAGCTACAATTATGAGTTGTCCTCGGATCATTTAATTACTATACACGATCTGATCCCTTCTCGGAGATTTGTTCAGTTTATAGCAAAACACCTTTTCTTACATTTATCAAAGAACTTTTTATTGAATTAATGATTGCGGGGCAGTGTGTTTGGTATTTAAGGACGAGTTCATAGGCTTAAGGGTGATAATCCCAAACCATCGCATTTTAATAGACTGTTTTCATTCAATTTTTTTTTCAATTTACAGGAAATATTCACATTGATTTGTATTTCAATCTTCTGCCCTGACAATTTCGTATTGTGTCCTTAAGAGGTCTTAGGCCTAAGCTGTCAGAGAAGAGCCGAACATTGAATAGATGTCGGGAAAAGGGAAATGCATTAAGCAGAGGCAATTATGTCAATTCACGCACAATAAAGTGAGAAAGAAGAAAGCATGTATTCAATCGCATTAAAGAGACCATCGGATGTTGTATTATTTGTGTGTTTAATGAATTCTTGGTGATATCTCGACATAGTAAAACATCAGTCTATTTCCTTCATTGTCTGATTGTGATCATTCAATAATCTCATACTCCCGAAAGTTACAAACACGCTCCGATCGTCACAATTTGATAAACATTTTTGAATATTTAAGGTAAGTTTGAAAAAGTTGGGGATCACACAGTACCCAAAATGCAACCTAGTTTTCAACATAAACCAGGACGCAATATTGTTCTTTTCAAAGTTTATTCATAGCAAAATCAAAATGATATCCTGTGGAAATAATGCTGAATAAATGGCCCATGAAAGTGGATTAAGACATACCAGGGGTCTGTAACACAAAAAACTTACGATAAATATTAATCGTAAATCTGTGGCAAAACATGTATCATAAAGATACAATTGATTTTGAATTAATCGCATCTCTTTTATGTTACCATGGTTACAGGCCACATCATGTGGCCTAGCAGGTGGATTAAAAATAAAACCAAGGGGTGTGAGACTGCGTTTCGCATCGAACATTATGAAGTTATGGCCAGATCAGGAAACAATATCAATGCGTCTAAAATACAATAGTTAGGACTATTTTTTAATAAGACCTAATCTTGTCCGGTGACTTCATACATCTTCATTGCATACATGATCACTCATTACTATCATTCTTTTATTCTTTCTATATGTTATCCCATCTTTCTAGAAATGAATTGGGAAAACCCCACAACGCCCCAATAACTGAAGAAGCCGTTAATAGGATGCACATCTTCATATTGCAAGGATTCTTTAGAACATGATTTAATCACATACAAAGAACATTGACGTCATAGGGTAATCCTCTATTTTTACGATCTTCCTTTTATCCATGGTGCCAAAGTGTTCTGAAAATTATAACTGTACCTATATTTAACAGTATGGCTTTTGTGGAATGTGGTACATGCAACACACCTTGAGTTTTTCATAGTATGTCGAATGAAATCGTATGTAATAATGTGATTGTGATGTTCCCACTTTTCATCACATATCAAATAGGGTTATTGCACTATTGCACACTTGATTAAAATACCTCTATTCTCTAACCTCTGATATCTAGTCATAGAGATGCTAGTTGAAATAAAATAAACGCGGTCATCATAATTCCTTTTTTGAATAATACAACTTCTCAGAAATGACTGTTTGCCTGTTTCTGTAGAGCCTTTTATATACGTGTATTTATAAAACTCAAGAACAAACGTATTAAGGACAGACGCATTTCTTTGGCTTGTATAATTGTTCAATGAATATTTTGCGTCAAATCTATCAACCTTTAGTCTAATATGCTCATTTCCTCTTCGCATTTATTTCACAATTTTCGGTTGCACAATTTCTCCTTGAGAATACGCCATTCCAGGGGATAATCTAGAGAAAATATGTGACTTTGGTTTTATCTTTCCAGAATCGAACGATTAATCCCAAGTCGTTTGATACGGCGTTACATGTACCTCCCAAACAAATATACCGAAGACACATCAGAATTGTATGAATTTACTTTGACATCATTATCAACAACATACAATCTACGAACAGCCGAGTTGTGGATGGTTAAAGATCTACTATACGTATATGTTCAAGGTTAATTGAATTTTGTATCACCTTTACAGCCAATTACTTTACACGTTGATGTTGACGGTATAATGTGGAGTGTAGTGGTTTGGTGCATACGCCCACACTATTTAAAAAAATCTATTCCTTGCTTTTGTCAAATAAAGACAATTCCAATAGTCTTTCCAAAAGAAGCTCTATGGTATCTTCAAAAATAGCAGAACCCCGAAAAGTTTTTCTACAGAGAACATAATACATACTGGAGCTTCATTGTAACCTCAATTATTTTCTATGGTTCCACTTGCAATGAAACGCAACATCTGAACTAGATCATAAGTTTTTTTCCGACCTCGGAGACTTCCCTTACCAATTATTTTAACTCTATAAGAATCGATATCGTCATCTTATGTCACAGAAAAATGCGCAACATTCATCGGTAATGATTGCATAATGCAATTATGACATATAGATCACATTTACATTTACATTTACATGACTACTTAGATGTGCTTGCATTGTCAAAAATAAATGAAAGTATCGTTAACCTAAACAAGAAAAGTCATAGTAATATTTCATACATTATCATCCAAAATGTTCGTTGAATTACGGTTTCCTGTACGACATACTAAAAGCATTATACGTCCGGTTATGAATTGTATATCCCCAGATTCATATATTCATAAAAGTCATGAATACACCATCATCACATACTATTGTCATTAATTATCAATTTTCTTTTGCAGTAAATGCATCTTGAAAGAAGCTAATTTTGCATCATTCGTCGAACATCTGGTGCGTTTCCATTCTTGAAGCGTTTGAGTAATATTATACAAACTATATTTCTAAATGGTCCAAACTACGCTGTCCGAGTGAGCTCAAGTAACCTGTCTAAATAGTAAAGGTCTTATTGACTTATTTAACCTTAATCTGTAATAAGACCCCTCCCCATGCGGATAACAATTCATTGAACTCGTTTATTGATGTGTTGCACAGTAGCCGTTAGGGATCGAATCAATTTGTGTAAACTTGACGTTACCGTTGCAGTGTATATTTACACTTAAAGTGTTAGCTTCTTCACTTTGTTTGTTGCCATTAGTTATGCTGGGTAGAACGAAACACAATGGAAATAGTGCAGAATTGAACATTAATATGATTGTACCCTTTCAGCACGTAAACTTTTTTGAAAAGTTCAAATGGAATTATTAAATCCGTCATTGGTATAGAGGTTTGAAGGTGTAAAATCTAACACTCTGGTTTCATCAGCCATGATTATCAGTGTAGACTGTTTGTTACAAGTGTACATTAAAATTCCGGTTACACTAAATTGCCATTCAACAGAGTTATCCTATCAACGTTTAACCTCATCAGCATATAGTTACCGGTAATGAATTTGTGTATCGTAACTTTCAGAAGCACTTGATTTCCATGCTAACCACATTGGATCAGAAATAAGATAAGCTTTCTCGTTGTTAGCATGTAATGAAGATGTTAGCACTGGTAAAAGTTTCGGAGGGTTGATATTCATCAATCCCCTTTTCGATTTACGACTTATAAAGTTAAGGTGGAAACCACATGCGTTCTTTCCCATCAAATAATTCAAGAAAATGACGAGGATAATAAGATAATAGTAGGGGAAATGCTTTCGTATTTACCTTAATATATCATCAAATTGTTAAAGTGTTCTGAGAATGCACTGAGTGAGGTACCTAACATTCCACACGTCTTCCTAATTTCTAGACTTCTTAGTTCATGGATTTGCTCTTTTGGTAGCTTAAGGACATTGTTCAACATTATGTTGAAAAAATCTCACCTGCCAGATTCTAAATGTTACATAGAAGCGGGAGATAAGGAGATGGAGAGAGAGAGAGAGAGAGAGAGAGAGAGAGAGAGAGAGAGAGAGAGATGGAGAGAGAGGGAGAGTAAGTGAGAGGTGGGGAGATGGACAGAGAGAGAGAGAGAAGGGGTAGATAGGAGAGGAGGGCAGGGAGCTGGAGGATCTCACGGTTAAGATAGTAATAATGGTCAAAGACAGGAATAGAAAAATGTTGTCATGGGGGAATTCACGAAAGCATGTTCTTTGAGATGGTATGATGCGATGGTCTTTTGCTATCTAACAGGCTTGATCAAAGAGATATCACAATCTACTTGTTTTGACGTATTCTCATTTTTTAAAACTTATTTATGGCTGACTTTCCATTCAAAGAAAAATCGTAGGAATATGATATTAGTGTAAAAATTGGAAGTAGAATATTGAGAAAAGGATAATGCATGTACTACACAGCAAGACGGGAGAGGGAGAATACTAGAGGGTGTGGCTCTTTCAACCTTCGATCTCAATATCAAGGGAGGCATTAGGAGTTAAAATATGTCTTTAAAAGGGTTGAAGAAGAAGAGGAAAACGAAGATAGACTGAGGAGAAAGCCGGTGGTAGAGATATAGAGAGAGATGGAAAAAGAGAGAGGTGGAGCAGGAGGTATGGACGGGGAGAGAGGGAGAGATGGAGATGAAACGTGAGATCGAGAGATGGAGAGAGGGATAGAGAATGAGTGAGAGAAAGAGAATGAGGGAGAAGAAGTGTGAGGTAAATGTATGGAAAGAGAGAGAAAGGAAGAGAGGGAGAAGAAGCGAGAGAGAGAGAGAGAGAGACAGAGAGAGAGAGACAGAGACAGAGACAGAGAGATCAGTGAGATAGAGGAGGGAAGGATAGAGAGGTAGAGGTAGAATTTTTAAGCCTTGGATTTCAAGGTCAATACAGTAATAAGGGTCAAAGACAGGAGAAGAAAGATGTCGTCACAGGGGAATTTACAAAAGCAACAAACGGCCATGTTCTTTGAGATGGAATGATGCGATATCTTGTAGGAGCTCCCAATTGTAAGAATTTTTTCACTGCACGACGTCTGTGCAACATATAAATGCTATCTCCTCCTTCAGACTATAATTGCACGATTTGGCAGACACATACCCATACATCATCACAGAAACAAAAGGCTCTTACGTCATTAAAAAAGGTTCTTCAGTTATGGCTAAGAATCATCTTCCTCCTAAACACCTATAAATGTTATTTTTATCAGTTTATCCTGGGAGAGGAGGTTGTTGATTTTCATTTTCTTTGACCTTGACGTGTACTTTCACTCGAAGTACAAATCTGCAACAACTAGAACGCCCAATGTTTATGGGTTATTCAACAGCAAGTGCATAAACTAAGGGTTACCGACTCCATCAGGAATGATACATGTGAAAGGATGTACTGACGTTTCAGCCATCTTAACGGATTAACACAGGTGGTCTCGCTGTACAAGCACAGAAACGTATTGAATAATACAGTCAGATCAGGTTAGCATTTTTGATGCACCCACCGTGAAATCGAACCCGAACATCTTTCAAAATACCTGTATCAAAAATCCAACTAAAAACTGGTAGTCGACGGGTGTGTATTTCAATTTTCTCCGATTCTGATATTTGGTAATATTGGTATTGGTTAGGAAAATCGTTCAATCATCACCACACCTATTTAGATTGAGAACTGATTTCAAGTCGAGAGGTCAATGGTGTAAATACATAGGCCTACCCCGATCCATTCGGAAATATTTGGGGAAAACATGGTCTATCTGAGGCACAACATTGAAGAGTATTGTCAAAATCACTTTCATGCTATTTTACTGATTGATTTGAATCGTTTGATAAAAAGGAACAAAACTAATGGTATTTTTTACGGATTCAGTATCATGCACTTTTTGCATGATTGGTTTGTAATTACATTTTAAAGAGAATGGTGGCTGATATGAGCCCATCCAAATTTGAACCTTTTTTATAGACAAGCTAAAAAATAAAGCTTGAAATCGACAAGCGAAATCATTACCCAATTTGGTATAGAACTGGTTAAACGTAGGTTTGAAAGAAAATGATGGCCTTATAATAGACAAAGTTAAGTTTCCTACAGCTCTGGAGGAGCAGGAGATAGTAGCAACACAAACGCTTACAAAAGATGTCACGTCTATGAGATGAAGAAAAAAAAGGGGGGGGGGGGTTCTAAACTTTCCCTGCCTTGAAACAGGGGATCTTTCCTCTCTCGTTTGGTCCAACATCCCTGTTCAAATATTGATCTGTGGAGGGATTGCTTCTTGCGCACTTCGCTAAATAAACAGGAGACAGTTTTAAACTGTTGACTTTCTTCTCAGAGAAGTTTTCAAGACGTATGTCATATGACTATGGCAATATACCCCTATTATTTATCAATTCTGTGTTTTTATTCTAAATATGGCTGTTTATTACAATTGTAGGTAGCATAGTTGTTAAAATAACCTTATCTGTACTGGGAGGCAGAGAAGGAGGTTTGATAAGTCCGAGTTCGTTGGACACCAAAATTTTAAATTGACCATTCTACACTCAGTTAATTGTCACGTTCATGATGCCGTAGAAACAAAGCATATTGTTTTTCAGCGAACCAATGCATGTGGACTTGGTTCCTAATCATCCTTTTGTGTATGGCTCGAAGGTCAAATCTAATTTGTTTATTACTTAATGCTAATCATTAAAAACAATAAGTGCAGATAACACGATATAAACTATTTTCGAAAAGTTTACTCGAACGCAGAAAATAGATTTGTAAACCGTGTATTCAACTTTGCGAACACAACAATGACATGTCGGTTTCGATTTCAATAGCATTACAAAGAACCATTGAAATAGTTTATATCGTGTTAGATACACTGTACAGTTTCTGAACAATTCTTCAGGTTATCAGATTATTACCCTATAAGGCATGCCTTATAGAATAAGTCCCTGTTTACCTTTGGAAAATGTAAACAAAGTTTACCCATTATATTTCACAAACATTTATAGGTATTTTTTAATGACTTGTAAACAATTTGTTCATTTTGTGACTTTGGATGTTTATGAAATTTGCAAGATTCTCAATCTATGAATACCGTAATTTTGTCTCATGGTATATGAAATGTTCCAAACCTTAACAGGCAACCACGTGTGTGTTTATAATCTAGTTCAAAAGTGTTAAGACAAGGTGTTCTGGGCCTTTTTCAGTTTGAGGGGTTCAAATGGACTGACACGATCTGCTATCATGTTGTCAGTGGAAAGAAAATACTTTGGTTTTCTGGCCAATTGTGCTTGAAATACTCTTCGGAATAGATGCTACATAATAATTGGCCCTAACTGGACTCACTATTGAGTTCTAATATCGTGACTGAACTTACAATACTTCTGGTAAATTCCAGTTTAGAGCGTCGACGAACCTGCAAATGGTACAAGAAGAATAACATGACGAACCTATGTCGAGCTGAAACCTTTTAGAAGCAACCCAGAAAAGGAAAGGTTTCCAAAACCTCTGAACATAAGTTTATGATCACCCCAAATGGTGTAAATCTTCTGAAAATATCGTGAAACGGGGCGACAGGGATGCCTGGGTGAGGTAGAACTAAACTTCCACAATCTATGTAGATCTGCTTTCACCTCTCGTATATTTTTCATGTATTGACAATTTTATTTCATAGGTTTCATAGGGTAGTCCACATTAAAAAGGAATCTTTGATGGTCAAAGTTTTGTCCCTGTTCATTCCTAGCGTCCCTGTTTATCCCATTTTACGGTACATAAGAAGTAGGCATACTCACGTTGTTGTACGATCAGTCTGGCACTGCAGCGAGCCTTTCCTGCAGGACTCCTAGCCTCACACATGTAGGTGCCCTGGTCATCCTTGGTGACCTCCTTGACCACCAGAGAGTGGACATCCTCACCACCCTTCATCATCCGGTACCTGTCGCTCTCCTGCACTCTCTTGCCGTTCTTATACCAGATGATGTCCGGACTGGGGTGACCATCAACCCGACACTCGAAGCAGGCTACGGTTCCAATGATCACCTCGCAGTGCCTGAACTTCTGCCGGAAGACAGGTGCCTGCTGCGGAGGTGACGATGAAGACGACTGGTCCCCTGTTTTGCGCTTATTAGATTTCCTATCGGGGCTACCCTTGCGCCCCTCCCACTTAGCGGCTTGGTTCTTGACACCCTTATTGGGATCGTATAGATACCTATCCATGTTTACTCCTGGGTCACTGGTATCTTCACTCACATCAGAACAAGCACCGATATCGCTCTTATCAGCGAGGGATGACGCCACGGAATTAGTGTCGATTACTGGATTAGGTAGCTGCGCATCGCTATCACGTGCGATATCAAGTCCGTTAATGCTATTAGCTTTGATACTTGTGTCAACAGGTAGCTCGTCTCGCGATCCATTCACCGAATTCTGCGAGTTCTGAGATGATCTGTCGCTCTGCTTTCCTAGACCATTCTGGTCCAGGGATAGGTCCAGACCACTGTCGTTCTCTAGATCCGAGTCTAGAGTAAAGGACAGGGCTCTCCCGTTTGTGTCAGATTTCGCGTAACTGTCCCTATCACTATGTGTCGGTGTTGTCTCTGATTTCGCGTAACTGGCCCTGTTACTGTGTGTTGGGGTAGTCTCGACTGGTGTAGAAGGCACTGAATTGGTTGCGTTAACTTGCGGATCAATATCTGTATTGATCTCGGCCTTTTCTTCTCTCTTCGATTCGGCGTTAGGGGTACGCACACTGCCCTGCCCCTCAGTGAGGTTGTCCACAGGGGTGGTGTCGCCACCGCTCTCAACACTGGAAGGAGACGGTGAAGATGGTGAGCAGGGTGAAGTTGGACTCTTTTCGCTTGAGGTACTCCCGTTCGATTTACTCGCTCTTCGTTGAGAAACCAAGCGAAGCGCATTCATACGCCCTATGGCGCGAACTGCGTTGGCCGTTCTCTGGAATATGGAGAAAAAAAAATACAAAAACGGAATCAAATTAAAAACAAATTTGACACATCTTACGGTGTTTTAAATCCTGTGAAGGCCAAACTTTGTACGTGCATTCAATTTAAATCGGGCGCAGTCGTCGCTGTCGAGAAACAAACTTTGCAGAACATAATAATAGCATTGAAATAGCATTGAATAAAGTAGAATAGGGACTGCCCGAGGGGAGTTTTCAACCATCGTGTTCAAATGAATAGGCGTCATTCTTATTTGTTATGTGCCATCACATTGAGATGTATGAGAGATCATTGGTGGGCTTTCTCTCCGTCTAGTGGGAGGTTATTACACCTAGATGCTACTTGTAATGACTTACAAATGGCGATGAGGAAGAAAGGGAGTAGTTATGCAATCTAGCCTACCGTGGTGTGATGAACGACTGTTTACACAGTGAAACATGTTTGCTTGGGACGATGCTCTGGGTATAATAAGCCTTTACACATTTGAAATTAACTTTCAACAACATAGAAGGAAATTATAAACATAGGCTAAACATGGACTAAACACGCTCATACACAGCTTTCAACAGTAAAGTAGGGTCATTAGTCATTTTATTCACTTCTTTAATAAACTTTGAGAACGCCGTTTCAATACCATCTTCACGGCGGTTTACCAAATCGGTGGTCCACATGCTGCGCAGGGGTGGTGTCTTGCACCTTTAGGCCAAGTCTAATTGATTTCGATTATCTGTCAGAGTTGACCGAGAGAAAGAACAATGCTCGGCGGTTTAAATTAAGGAGGTGCGGTGGATCACAATAGCATGGTTTGCCCTCCCGAAGGTTATAAAAAATTTGATTTGGCTGTTCAGATTTCCAGTCGACAGGGGAAATGGTGGCTAAATACATTTATTTCGACGTACTAAATAAATTTATTTCGACGTACTACACCATATCGAATGCATATAAAAAGATATTCATAATTTGGGCCACTACAGTGGCCCGGCTTCGAAAATTCAAACATAATACTGGAGAGGTAAATTTTAATCTTCTATTGGCACCAAACTAATATGTCCGCCTGTGTTCATAGATGTCAAGATAATTCTCCACTATAATACAGTGCAAAAGAGCGCCTTTGTCAACTTTTGGATAATTTGAGTAGTATCATATATGAAATCGGTATCAGTGTAAAAGGAAAGGGTTCTCAGTATGATAGCCAGAAGTTTTGAATTTGGGCCACTTTTAAGAAATAATGCCCCAAAGATTAATAACCTTCTTTTCGATAACCTCTGCACAGGGCCAGGCACCGATATGACCCACGCACGGTTTATAATAACTACAATGTGTACGGCAAATGCATAATGCATACCTTTTAAATTTAGAGAAAACTTAATCGATATTGTCACCTTTGTCATTCCTTGTACTCCTGACAAAGGGAAACTTGTTTACTTTGCTCTTAGCATGAAAGGTAGAGCGAGATGGACTAATGTTCTAGTCATCAATAAACATCACGCTTTTCTTACTCTTTACAAAACAACCTTCTTATAACAATTCATATGAAGAGAGGAAGCGCCCTTTTTCTAATCTATTCATTTGTCACAATTTTTTTATCCTCAAAAGAGGACACGAGCTTGGAAAAGGGGTGAGGGAAAGGAAAGGGATATGTGTCTGAAAAAGATAGAGAGTGTGTGTTAGAGAGGATATGATTTGTTTACAAATATATATATATATATATACATATACATATATATATGTATGTGTGTGTGTGTGTGTGTGTGTGTGTGTGTGTGTTTTGCACGCATGCATGCTTAGTATGAGATGCGTCAGAGAGAGAGAGAGAATTATAGGTGCTCGGTTTGTGAGTGGGATGGTGAAGGTGTACATTTGTGTGTGTATGTGCATGTGGGTTACCCCTCGTTTGTGTGTGTGTGGGGTGTTATGAGTGGGTGTGGGTGTGGGTAAGTGTGTAAGTACATGTTCAGTGTGATGTGTGTCAGAGAGAGAGAGACAAAAAGTACTACAGGTGCTCGGTTTGTGAGTGACAGAGTAAAACTGTGCGCTTGTGTGTATTTGTGTGTGTAGGTGTGTGTGTTTGTGTAAGTGCGTATGAGTGTGTGCGTGTGTGTGCGTGGGTATGGAGACTTGAGGGAATGCACGCGACATGTGGCAGGTTCGTGAATATGAGTACAGGTCTGTGCGTGTGCCTCAGATTTTAATGGGAAATTATTGCTTGAGTTGATAAGCTATATACACAATTAACATGAGGTAACGAGTGTCTGTAATATGTGTTCCAAGAACTCAAAGCAATTTTCTTTGCAAATGTTGAGATATCATTCGTACTTATACGCAAAATCATATAATTGTTAGATTTCTCCCATTCAATCTTCTTCTTAAAAAGCTACAATTATGAGTTGTCCTCGGATCATTTAATTACTATACACGATCTGATCCCTTCTCGGAGATTTGTTCAGTTTATAGCAAAACACCTTTTCTTACATTTATCAAAGAACTTTTTATTGAATTAATGATTGCGGGGCAGTGTGTTTGGTATTTAAGGACGAGTTCATAGGCTTAAGGGTGATAATCCCAAACCATCGCATTTTAATAGACTGTTTTCATTCAATTTTTTTTTCAATTTACAGGAAATATTCACATTGATTTGTATTTCAATCTTCTGCCCTGACAATTTCGTATTGTGTCCTTAAGAGGTCTTAGGCCTAAGCTGTCAGAGAAGAGCCGAACATTGAATAGATGTCGGGAAAAGGGAAATGCATTAAGCAGAGGCAATTATGTCAATTCACGCACAATAAAGTGAGAAAGAAGAAAGCATGTATTCAATCGCATTAAAGAGACCATCGGATGTTGTATTATTTGTGTGTTTAATGAATTCTTGGTGATATCTCGACATAGTAAAACATCAGTCTATTTCCTTCATTGTCTGATTGTGATCATTCAATAATCTCATACTCCCGAAAGTTACAAACACGCTCCGATCGTCACAATTTGATAAACATTTTTGAATATTTAAGGTAAGTTTGAAAAAGTTGGGGATCACACAGTACCCAAAATGCAACCTAGTTTTCAACATAAACCAGGACGCAATATTGTTCTTTTCAAAGTTTATTCATAGCAAAATCAAAATGATATCCTGTAGAAATAATGCTGAATAAATGGCCCATGAAAGTGGATTAAGACATACCAGGGGACTGTAACACAAAAAACTTACGATAAATATTAATCGTAAATCTGTGGCAAAACATGTATCATAAAGATACAATTGATTTTGAATTAATCGCATCTCTTTTATGTTACAGGCTACAGATAAAACAATCTAGAGATATGTTCAAGCTGCTGTTACGTGCTCAGCAAAGAGGGACATATTGTCCGTGCAAAGCGTATTGACCAAAATTATTTCAAACATTAACATTAATACGATTCATTAGCCCCTTACATCGTGCAAATATGCGAACATCAAAAAAACACTATTCCGTAAAATTCAATAAAGTTAAAAATGTAGCTAATGTGATCCTCTTGATTTTATGTAATTTGATCTACTTTCTTTTAGGTAAGTACACCTTTTTCATCAAAATGACTATACTAGTCTACCTCTCTCACACATGTGCGACAAATCTCCCTCAAGCAGACTTGGCAAGAGCACAAGAAATAGCAAAAAGAGATTGCATATTAGCATTCTTGTCTTACTCCAGTAAAACCTCGCTTTTGAAAGAAAACGTCATTTTTTGCACTTACATGATTTATTTATAACTGTCAATCAACTCTAATCCAAGAAAATACAAACTTTTGAAGTGCTTTTGCCACCCCCTATATCCAACTCTACAAAGAGGTTCAAATCACAGATTCTAAGGAATGGTATTGACTATTTGCCATGTCCTCAGGAAATACTTCCACAATACACCACTAATGAACATCAAACATTCTGATCTGCCAACGCTGTTATAGAAGAAGGACACCTCACACGATTCAATGACAGGGTTTAACCTCACAGGTGATTTGTTATCTATTGATGAGAAGATCATTGGAAACTTGTCATGAAAATAATTTTACGTAATAATTAGGCCCAAAATAAACGAGGACAGTAAAGGTGAGTGACCAGGTCCAGGGTAGTTCTTAGAATTTGGTTGCATTTGTTCCATGTAAGAGCAGAATTATCTATTGAATAACACCCAACTAGGACATCACCTCTCAAATCTATCAAATACATACATGATTATTAGGCAATATCGGCTTTCATTTGTTTACCTGTCATGGTAGAATATATTTCTGAACTCCATTTTTATTTCATACCTGACAAATAAATACAAATTAATCAAATAAAATCAAAATATCTTCATATGGGAATCAGGTTTTAATCAAAATTATATCAGATATATCCGTAGCATTCCGTATTGATTTTAATATGCTGGGGAGTCGTCACAACAAGTTGCCACATAACCGTTACAATTATGTTTCAAATAGTTGGTTCGACATTTTGACTTTCTTAGTGATCATTCTGTCGAAGATCTTCATTTTATTCGCAATATTCATTAGCTAAGCAAGAGAAGTTCATTGCTAAAATACCCATTTGCCATTTGCAACAAATTCTGAATACATACCCCTACCATACATGATCTGATCATACCGCTTTCACGTCCTCGCCTGGAACCATTTGTATTTTGATTGAAAGTTTTCGCTGAGGATCTACCTAATCCTAAGCAAAGTAAATCCCACTTTTATTCCCTAAGGTTTCCCCCTTGTAGACTATTTGTTGTAAAGGTCATTACCTATAAGAACACACATGCAAACAGGTAACGATTGAAGAATATTGGAAGGATAAATCACGCTCCCATCTGGAATCGTTTCAAGAAACTTGAATTTGAGACGTGAGCGTACCCATTTTCTTATTTTGTCTTCCTACTTTGTTCTCGCGCCCCTCTCTATAACTTTTGGTAATTGGAGTTCTTTATCGTCACCTCCGAGGTCATCATTGTGTCAAAGGTAGCATCTCAAGAAATAAAATACAGAACATTCGGCCCAAAACGATTGATGGCTCAGAGCATCATATAACTGTATAAAGACTTTGAAAATATCAGATCATGAACAAGATATAACGTGTAAGTGTATGTTGAACCAGCATGACCAGTGGCCAATGATTTCACGATCATTTTACTCAGCCAATCTGCAGCTGATATCATTGTTAATTGTAAATTTCTGTATCAAAACGTGATTTCCTTCATATTTTGTTAGGCTACATGCCAAATAACATGATGAGTCAGAACGATATAGGATAATTCATTATTGAACTAGATAATGTTGATGAGCAGGGGGAATTTTACTGTTCAGCATGCGCTATGAAAATGTATCTGGCAAAATCAGTCCGGATAACATAGGCCTATGTCATTATAAAACAAGAAAATGAAAATTCAGATGCGATATTACCAAGAGTGATAGCTTGGGAGGATTTTTCAAGATTTTTTTTTTTTTGGGGGGGGGGGGGGGAGGGGGATGCACCTCCACGTCTCCCCCAATACTAAGCCCATCCGAATAGACATAATCACAAATGGATATTTATCACCCAGTCTCATTTTTATAATGTTTATGTTATGTGTCTGCCATACCATGAAAGTGTTAATAATCGTAAATTATCGACGGAAATATCACCTCGCGCTTAATACTGATCTGTAAAGACTGCATTCAGGTGCTATTTTAAACATTCATCATTTGTGGTAACAAGATTTCCGCACACAAGTCTTGAATACATATAAGATAGATAATTATACCTTGTTCTACATTCCATCAAATGTTACTGCGCAACTGTTTAGAATTCAAGATAATAACACACCCGCAAAACTTTTAAACACACATCAAGTAGATAATGACATATATTATGCCTCCTTACTCGTAAACAGAGTTACCCATCTGTTATCATTCAATAGCTTTTGTATGATTTATATAGTCTGGTAATGGTTTCTAAAAAAAAATGTCGAATTTATGACCTAAAATAGTTGAAGTATCCTTGTAGAAATTATGCGTCGGATATTCGGCAAGACATATCGTGGGTCGTCAGGTCGTGACACAGTACTAAATTTATTCTAGATAGAAACTCAATTGAAGACACCCAGAATACAGTGTCAAGGGGCAAAGGAATAATCTTGCTAATCTCATATTTTGTTTAGAAGTTTCGTTTCGAAGACATCCATCATACTAAACATGATAAATGAACGGACAATAATCATGATAATGTTATACATGCTTTCTTCTGATAAATAACCACGAAGAAGAAGATATCTTCAGACAGGCGAACAAAGGCGACACATATATCCATGAAACTACTTTTAAAATTCTATGATCAGATTTCCTTGACTGCTGATGCAGAAATATTATACATACCGACTCGCTTTTTTTGTCATTGAAATGTTGTTTTTAATGATGCATCTACAAATTTCAGGCCTCTGACAGTTTCGAAATTTTACAGATGAGTCCTTGAGAGCATTCACATGAATACAAATTTATAGCTGTCCATTTTGCAGTTAATGTACTGTGGTCATACAGTCCAGTAACATTCTTTGATCAGCATTGTAAACAGGATTTGATAAAATTAGCATCCTTCGCTAAGCACATCCGGAAAACATGAAATATTACTCAAATGATCTCGGTATTTGGTAGAACCTTTTATAAATCTAACATGGTCATGATTCTGCCAATGAATAAAACATTATCTAGACCTTTAGCAGTTTAGGGTACTTGATATTTCTTGGAATAAGTAAATATGGCAAAATTAAGACACATGGTCAGTCATTCATCATCATTACATCTGACATATTTGCTGAAATAAAAACATGAGTGTAAAATTTGTTTCCACTTTGTTTCCCGCAAGCATTTTCAATCCTGGAGAATGCTGCACATGTTGATTCTTTTCATTTCATAATGATTTTGTAATATTTCAAATGATGATATTTGTCATCAAACCATTCAAAGCTTCGTTCCAAAACATTTTACCATTGGCGCATCGCAAACAAGAGCTGAAGAAAAGATAATACAATAAACGATATTTCATTGCAATAGTAAAATAACATACATTATTACCTTTTTCATGGTGTTGGGAACTCCTCATGAAATTTATTTTTGAATTCCACACAAATCTAGATAATCTTAAAAGTATCCAGCAGCCTTGAAATAACAAATCATGCCACCTTTTCAATAGATTTGCTTTGAAGACGTTCCGGAAGAATTTGAAAATAGTTCCAGTAATTAGTACTGTACAATGCGACCGCCTGGGAATACTACAGTTCTACAACAGTCAGAAGATTCTCTTAAGTGGAACAAGAGATACGCCGGATTGTATTCAGGCAGTAAACAAATTATATGACATAGAACAGGTTTTATTTGAAGTGGCATAGATTGCTTTCGCATTTGTCCATCTCCACGAGATGAAACTGAGTTCTTATTTCAACGCGACGATGCAACTCAGCGGGAGCTCAATTATTATGCCATTTCGCAAAAAGAACGGCGAAAGCATTTTGATACACAGAATAATTCTGTCAAAACGAGATACGGATATGATTTGTAAATGATTTGCTTTAAGTGCTTTTTGCATATGCCGTCTGTGGCGCCGTCCTCACAAACCACGTGATCAACGTAACTCTCCAATCCGCATCGAGATGAGCGGGCGGTCACGCGATGAGCACGTAATTTAAAGTTGTGAGAAGTGAGGCTCCTGCGTCGTTTCAAAATGTCGCCTCCAGTGTATGTCAATGATCTTTTTCCAACGTCTTGGTCCGATTTTAAAGTGTGTCTGTTAGCACTCGATCGCTTAGCGGGCGGAAATGGGAGTTTTTAGGGTATTAACGACACGGGTTAATTTGGACAGCTTTTCGAGGTTTTTTATACAGAAAGCGAGTCTTTAGATAAGAAACTCGGATGTCTCAAAATAGACAGGACAGCGGTCCTTAGATCAATCTCCTGTCAAAGGTTTAAGACGTGTCTTCCTGTTCTGTGACGGTTCAAGACGTTGTGCTTTACACATGTTTGTGAATATGTTAATGACATGAATCCGTTCTACCCTCAGGATTTGCTTCCATCCAAGCAAACATGATCAAGAAGTAGACTCTTATGTGATTGTCACGATGTTGACAGACCAAAACAAATAACTTACCAGCCTCTTGAGTTGAGAAAGGAATCAAAGACAGACATTGTATTGTCATCAGAAGGAAGCTGTTAAACGCCGCGTCAAAAGAAACGTCTGTCATGAGGACTTAGAATCTAAAAATTATTCCATTTTCACTGACTGCATGGGTCCGATGACTCACGTACGTTTTGCCTCCAATTAGCTTTGACATATCAACTCTGATATCAATACCCATGAGATTAGTCTAGAAGAAAATCTATTTATGATATCAGATTAGCAAACGATAGAACAACTATAACTTATGCCATCCTTTTTTACGTCGTCATCGCAAACGAAATTTCCGGACATATTTTTCGAATTTCGTACAAAAAATCGTTCTGAATCAGTACAAATTTATGGAAAATATATGCCTAAATGAATTATGAATGATTTAGAAAACACGTACTCCTCAGAAATCTCGGCGCTCTGAATATTAGAAAAATTGAAACTATTATATCACTCCCAATGTAGGTTAATAAATATAATCACAAGGTCAACACTTGTAATGAACTCATTTAACATGGTGCAGAGTTTTGATATTATCAAACAATTTCATATCATACCCGATCCAATTTACCGATCATGAACAATTTGAATTCTCTCCGTGAATCTGGTTGCCATGGTTATAAGGAAATGTTGGAGATAAACTCGAATCGAGGCGATCTCTCTTGAAACATCATATTACCATCCTATATCCACCCCAAAGCTAAAATCCATCAGCAGATTATCCCCGTATCGCGACTGGTACCTGGCGTTAAGTTAAATCCCTGGGAGGGGTGAAAGGGGTGAAAGTGTTTCACCTGTTGAAGGCCAATCATGGATTAGGAGGATCTAGATATCCTCTCCTGGAACTTATCGAAAATTAAGTTTCCTTCTCGTATGGATTCAATGGATTCACCGTGATCAAAACTTTAATAGCTCATACCTCAAAAACGAAATAACGCCCATGGGTGTAGCAACAAAAAAATGGAAGAACGCGTATCAACACGGATTGCAAAAGCATTGATGAGTGCTAAACCTAAAAGAGGAGCACTAAAATTGAAAAAAAAAACCATCTCTAAAATGTAGCATGTTAACCATGAGAGCGATTTAAGAAACACTTTTACCAATAAAGAATGAGGCGAGTCCATACAAGAGAAAGGGTCATCCGTAGTGCGTATAAAATGCTTTCACTTTTCCACCAAGACTGGAGTAAGCCTGTATTTCCGTGCAACATATGGATTCATATTCAAAAAAATATTAATCAATGAAGAATGCGTGCTAAGAACTGAACGACTTCCCTAAGAATGGCATAACACAAGAATCTTCTTACCTTCATTATTTCAAGAAGAGAATGTGGTGCATCCAAAAGAATATATTCCTACAAGGAAACCACGAAGCTGTTACATCTCAAACTAAACCTGGTTCAAAACTGAATGGCGAAGAATAAATGGGAAAACGCCTCCTTTCGGAAGTTTGTAAACACGATGAAATGAAGAAAGAATCTATCCAGCATAGCAACCTTTTGTCGAATGTCCACGAGGGAGTGATATCGGTCTCTCCTCACAAGGCTCTTTATCCAACGATATCAAACATCTACAGGATTACCAATACCCATGGCGAGCTAGCCTATATCCAGGCGTCGACTTATATTGTTTAGTCATTCGGGAGTGCATGAATTTGGGAACGCGTATTGTATTGTTTGTTTATTTATAATGAATGAGAGGTAACCATTATTCATAAATGATTTAAAGCGTGATACAAATAATGATCTATGTGTTAACAATTGGCCTAAATAATAAATCTACGAACGGCGCCCCACAGTAAAGATGAATTTCATTTAGAAGAAATCTTACACAAGATGAAGTGTCGAAGTGGTTAATTGTTTCGACTCTCATTTTAAGCAATGGGTCACCGATTCGAAGCTGCATCCATGGCATGAATTCATTCAGCAATCGTCATCGACACTGTTGCTACTTGGGTACCGGTGGGAGAAGACAATGCGACAAGCAGCTATTGCCATCCAGATATAGAGTAACAATACTGGAAGCGTTTAGAGCAGTCCTAAACTGGCTATAAAAATGGCTATAAAACGACCCATGGCGTCAATTTCCTCCAGCAAAAAATGTATCGACATTGTGCTGCACTCAACCCAGGTGAGGTGAATGGGTACCGGTAGGTAGAAATTCCTTGAACTGTTGAATGCAGTCAGTGAGCGCCGACTAGTAGCAATGCTATAGCCGGGTAATAATGCACAGAGCGCTTATAAACACTTCGTATTAAGCACAATATAAATGTTGTGTAGTATTATTATTAGGAGTGTAAAAATGCCAATCATCATTTATTATAACACTATGTTAAAAACTCGGAACCCCCGGCCCCCCCCCCCCCCAAAAAAAAAAAACTTCCAGACTCACCAGTAGGTTCTAAAGTTACTTTCTGGAAAATATTTGCCAAAAAAATGCCCTCTCAACAATAAGCTCATGGAAACAAAACATAATTAGAAAACCCTAGTCCTAAAAAATCTTTCGTTCCTATCTTTTCGTCGCGAATGACATTACGAGTCTTGAACAAAGTCTAGATGATGCAAAAGGACATGGCTGACCTGTGACTCCGCCCCTCGTCTTCCCCTTACCCGCTAAACTCGGCCATTTACTGGCGGACATTTGAAAAGAAAATAGAGCACACTTATGAAGAATCAACAAAAACTTGTACAAAATGCAAAGATAGAGTGGGAGGCGAAAGAGATAAATCCTTTATTTACATTCTTTTATAATCTACTTAAATGCCATAACCACTACCAGGGAGGTACAGGTATAATTATTTGTTTACGGGTAGTTGAACGTGCTCTTTTTTGTGCTAAATTCACAGAAAATTAACAGAGGCTCCGGTTGTTGAGAAAGGTGAACGGACGCTTTCGTCAACAACGGCACCATTTCATTTTGCAGTGGTTAGTATAAATGCATTATCTCTGGGATTACAACTAGTGTCTGTATTTTCAAGTCATCGCCTTGTACCCATTGAGTGTGATTTTAGAATTAGACTTACCACTGAATTGAATTGAAATGAAGATGTATTCTTACCGCATCATAGCCTAAGGGCTGAATTACAAATAATGTACACATTTTCTTTTAAGCTAACACAATGCTGCTGCTTGTAAGGAATCATTTTTGCTCGAATTTGTACACATTTTTGTTGACCCTTCAATTCTAGAATCTTAAGAGTTATTTTAGCACCTCAAGCGATTCTATATGGGCGGCACTTCAAGGTGTCTTTCTATTCTTACATTTTAAAATATAATTTTCACTCTTAAGTGCCAAAATAGCACGCTAAGCATATGAAATTTGAATATGAGTACTGCTGGTGCTAAACTAGAACTTCGATTGTAGAAAATGTTTCTTTGATCTGAAAATTTTTGCTCGAGTTTGTTTACATTTTTAACCTTCAATACTAGAATCTCAAAGAGTTATTTAGCACCTGAAATCATTCTTTAGCGTAGGTACTTTAATGTGCCTATTTCTTATTACACTTTATAGTATCATTGTAACATTTATGTGCCAAAATAACACTGCAAGTATACGAAAATTGACACTTTGTGTACAAGCACTTCGGGTGCTAAATTAATACTTCACTTTTAAAGAGCGTTTCTTTGATCTGAACATTTTGCAATTGACAACAAACCGCGTTTAGAGCTGGATCTACATCAAGTGGTAGAAAATAACCACGTCGAAAGTACAAGACCTGATTGTAAACAAGGAAAAAGTGGAAAACTTTACAGAAACACATTGGATATCCACATAATATCCATCTACAAGTAAGCCTAAATGAAAGGAGAGACGATTCGAGGACCATTTTACAATGAATATTCTTTTGCCCGCCCCAATCCACTCCAAACTAATAAGGTGTTGGCTAAAGAAAAGAGGTTACCCCCAAACAGCACTTGTTTGTTTTCGGGCTAACTTTTCAAGCGCGACGCCAGAAATCAGCATTATATTCTGCCCTCTTTTTATTTGCCATCATTTCGAACACAGAAATGTTTTGTCCATCGGGCACACAATAGAAAAAAAGTTTCTATCTGAATTACGCATGCTGGATGCTCACAAAACATTTTCGCGCTTATAATCTCTTCCGAAAGTTTACGTATACCAGTCTACGATTGTATGGAATAAAAGAAAGAGAGAAGATTGCATCATAAGTGCCAAGGGAAATTCAAGAATGGTCGGTACATTGACTAAAAGGTGTGTTATCTTGCAAATTTATGAGGCCCCGGATGCCTAATCGAGGGCAAAAGGAAATGCTTTAAAAAAATCAAACTCTAGCATTATTTTCCAGGCATTACTCAAAACTTGTCTTCTCATGTCGAAAACGAAGCTTAACGAATGGAACCATCTAAATGCTTTTAAACAAATAACCCCGAACAATACTTTTGCAATAATCATTACTGCAACACTTTTAAATCTAATAACTGCAGTTACCATGACAACCAGAAACGTAAACACGAGATGTAGTACATTGTATTTAAACAGATATCTATTAACCATGATTCTTTTTTCAAACAGTGGACTTGTTATCGTATCAATCGGAAGCCTTATGTGTTGATTTGGTTGGTGTAAACACACAAGGTGTTAAAGATGTTTATTAACACCCTATCCAGCATCATGTGGTCAAGGTAAAGGACCTATTATAAAAATCTACGATGTAAGATTATCCGTATAACCCCAGTTACACTGTAACACATAAACCAGACAGACTCCAGAAGTTAAGTATGGTACACTATCATTCCGTGCAAATAACGATATAAAAAGTCAAATTATTATCAGAAATCATAGCCCCTTCCCTTTTGTGTTCCTGTACCTTTTCAATGTGTGTGAAAAATTGAATTGAGCGCAATCTCGATGATTTCATTTGAATTTGGCCATTGTTATATCAATCCAATCAACCCTTATTCTATGTTTATTGTCTTAAATATCCGCTCGTGTTGTACAATATATGGATGGGGACCATAAATTCTTATGATTAAGATAATTTAATCAGAATATTAACGTCCAATGTAATTCAAATGAAATTTAGGAACAATTTTTTTTTTTACTGAACTTTGGATATTTGTCTACAATACTCGAAAACGGAAAGGAAAGGTACACATATCGAAATAATGAAAATACAATCAAGCAGAATATGAATACTCCTTTCTGAAAATCTAGTATTCTGTGTGCCAATTCTCCTGTTGATCTTGCGCTTGTGACTGCAGTATTAGCATTGGGCACGATTAAGGGAGGGATTACAACTCGTCGGTTTGACTTATCGGTGAACTTCAGAGGGGAAGGAAACGAGATGCTTTGGGTCATGGGTGCTGGCTGAATCATGTATCCTTAACTAGCAACAGGGGG
>BQKZ01003726.1:56925-67777 GCA_036244855.1 Temnopleurus reevesii
GGATAGAGAGAGAGAGAGGTGAAGAAAGAAGGAGAAAGAGGGAGAGCGAGGATGATGAGGAAGAGGAAAAGGAGGAGAAAGAGAGAGAGAGAGATAGGTGAGAAAGAGCGAGGGATGAGAGGGGGGTCGAGATAATGGATATGGGGTAGAAGGAGGACACACTTAATTCTTCGAAAGTGTTTTTAATTCTATTTGAGCAGTTTTAGCTCAATTCGGCCTATTCCTACAAAATCAATTGGAAAACAGCACGATAAACATGAAGGAAAAAACCGCAAAAAAATGCAAAAGTAAAAAGAAAAAAAAAAACAACAAAATTAAAAGAATATGATGAATATTGGCAAATAGCATATTAGTATCAATGCAAATTTCATCAATTTAATGAATAGATGCCAAGTGTGCTAAATATGCATTTTGATTCACGCTAAGCTCATAGTGTAAGACCACACTTATGTCCAAGTGTATGACAAAATGAGGGTTAAAGTGTAGGATAGTATTAAAGGGTTAATAAAAGTCTGAGATTTCAATTTCCATCAAATCGAAGACAGTTCAAAGAACGAGAGTATATTGCTCTCTCAAAAACTTAACCGCAGAAACAACAATGGTTTCTGTTTACAGGTCGCCGCCTACTTTTATTGAAGAAAGTTTCAAAAGAAATCTAAGTAACCGTGTAAACTCATCTACATGGTGAATGGCCGTTTCAATCTCTAATGATTGATTTTTTTTTTTACTTCTTGGGTTGTGGTGCACTAATTTATGCCGATTTCATTATCTATCAACTATCATGATTTACTCAAGCTGTCTTCGTAAGAAAATAATTACGCCATATTTAGTATGAATTAAAGGATTTACAAGGGTCACGAAGACAACAGCAATGTGCTCTCATAAATACTTATCGGAAGTTGACTGGTCGAGAAATCACGGGATTAAAACCCTAGATGCGTTTTCTACCAATGCAAATGAAATTTCAAACCTGGGTAAGTTTCTTTCCTTGGTAACCATTAAACAACAGAGTTGCAAATCAAATTGTTTACACCCCAGTTACATGTGCATGTCTGTGATGAAATTCGTCCGATACGGATCATTGCGGATCAATACGGAAAATGGACGCAAACATCCGCATCGGTCATTCAAATGACTGGTAGTTTTGAATAAAAGGTGGTTAAAATACAAGATGTCTTTGTGAAAACTGCAAATTTATGACAATTTTAAAATTTCGAAAGCATTCGTCTGATTGTAAATCAACGCCGTGCAGAGAGGTTCGTCTGCTCACGATAATGCGGATGCGTCCAGTACTATAATTTTCTCTCCCCACATTGGGCGCACAATGAGTTACGGTTACTTACGTAGGTCTGCGTCTGTAAAATGACTAATGCCTTCGGAAGATTTATGCTCTCATTAAGGGGTCAACTTAACTATTTCAAAATGTTGTTTTAAAATCTATGCTCTGTGCTATTATTTTTTATTCTTAAATCATTATCCCTATTGAAATGCTCTCAAAAGTTGTATGCATTTCTTAAGCTTATTGGAAGTTCGAATCATATTGGTATACTATAAATAACGAAAAAGGCAGAATCCACAAAATAATCAGGTCAGGAGGGAAATCTATGAAGAGGGGCCTAACAATGTCCCGTAAATGTAGCATTCTTCTCGAATATCCCGATGTCTGCCCAAATATTCATGGATTATAATGGCTACAAAGAAGTGGATAGACATTCATTGTTAAATGTATCCATTAGGCGGTAAATAGCCCTCCGTGTGCGGTCCAAAGATTGAGGGCGAGGTTCCACAACTAATTGGCCTCCGGAGAGGACATTTCATTTCTTTCCTCTTCTTTTTTTTTTTGAATGTGCATGGAATCAAAAGAAAGAGTCCGAGATTGAAATACCACTAATATTGTATTTTTACGTACGAATAAACATAATAAATGTATCTTCTTTTGAGGAGAGTAAACGCAACATTGTATACCGTTGTAGATTTCGCAAACGCGAATGTTTCTTGTCCTATTGCCCCGCTGTGGCTGATGAGGGAGGGGTGGGGAGGTACTAGAAAAGAACGTATAACGGATATTTTTCCATTCTAAATGAGACGGTTGAAAAAGCGGATCATATTTATGTCATTTGGATGTAAGTTATGTCCTTAATTCGTAGCATTATATCATGTGCCTGATTATACTGGTGCGAGGAAGGAAAGGTGAGGGAGGGGGAAGACGGGTGATAGTTGGACAGAAATATGTTAATCAGAAACATTTTTACGTCTGGGCTCAATCTTAAACGGCATCGTCCGAAAGACATGAGAAGGGTCGAACTCACCTTGCCGATTCATTCTCAGAACAGCATTTCCACGTCATTAACTTTATTACTGTTTTTTTTCTTTTTTTTTTAATTCATGTTTGTTTTTAAATGGAGCATCATATAATGTCTACTAAATATATTTTTTCGGTCGATCTAGTTTTCTATTATGTCACATTTAGAGCATGTTAAAGAAAAATGTTATGAGAGATTTTTAAAGTAATGTGATTTATCTACAACCACCGTTGCTAAGATACAAAACAGAACCCCACCCAAAATATACACACAAAAAAAAAACCGCCATGCACACGCAATGTGTATTTTCATGCATTATCAATAGTATCACACATATCTGTTAAAAAGCCACTGTTTTCCATGTTTTAGTACATGATTGTTCATTTGGGACATTTCAGGATATCGCCCAGTCAGTAAATGTCGCTTTATAAACACGTTCCTTCATTAACATAATCTTTGGTACAAGATGTACCAACATAAAATATTGTGACATATGAAAAAATGACTTTTTATGTGCGTTCAATCACGCATATTATATGGGTTACCGTATGCTTATATTTGAAAGCTATCGAGATAATTGATAAACATTACCTTCAAATCTTGCTAAAAGATACTCCCCCCCCCAATAAAAATATTACACTGCATTAAATTAAGGTCGGCTTTTGTTTGAATCAGACCGAGTAAAAATGTTTAGTTGTCCCCCACCGACCAACCCTATGATGGTCTGACAAGATTTGGTCATTATTATCTGACAAAAATCAAATTAAATTCATGCAATTAAAAATCTCTAGGATCCAGGCAAAGTGAGAAAAAAAATGTGAGTGAAAACTTACGAAGACCAATTTATAGCTTTGCCTTCCATTCAATTACAATCTATCTCAACCGTTGTTGCACGTATTATTTTCATGACGTGTATGCAGACATTGCTTTCCCGTTTGTTTTTTTCCAGGCACACCTGTCAATTATTTTCCAAAAAATATAAAAAGAATATGAAAAAAATATTTTGATGAAAATTATCCGGGCAGTATGGATAATTTTACATTTATCTGTAACTAATCCTTAGAGTATATGAATCCGTCCGTACGGGGTCAGGTATGAATATTTGACCTTACGTGTTCCGTTGACCTCTATCTGGTGTAAGGTCACGGTCATTGACCTCAAGTCATTCGTCATAATTATCATCACTTTCACCTTCATAGAGGAAAGTTGACGGAGGAAATTGTGGAGGAGGGGTGGGTCCACCATTTCAAAGTTTCCATGTACTGTCAGAGTCAATAATAAAAATGTCCAAACGCGACTTATTTTATAACAAACTGATCAGATGGAAACAAAATACAGGCGACTCCAGGGGCCTGTAACATAAAAGAGATACGATAAATCTTGCAATTAATTGCATCTCTTTGGTGCACATTTTGCCATAGACTTGCGATAAATATTTATCGTAAGTTTAATTGCATCTTTTAAGTTACAGACCCCAGGATTGGCAAATAGTGGGGGAAGGTGGAGGGAATGGAGGCGGAAACTTGACATTCCCGATGCTCGACTGACAAGAAAAAAAAATGTTTTTCCGTCGCAGCTAACCTCCACCCCCCCCCCCCCTACTTTCGCCAATAGGACCGGAAGAGGGGGCCTCCAATATTATTTCCTTCGGGAATAATGGTTAGTGCGGAGTATATATAAGGAGTGGAGCGGCTAGCTCGCCCCTGGATCCGCATATGCACAATATCTATTTCAACTTCTCTTCATATCACTCTGTCTTGTCTTAACTGATTGAATGAACGCTAAATTTGCTTTTTCTCGATGTTAAAAGATATATAAATAATTCTTCCAAAAATGACCCTTCGTTGATTTCTGTTACAGTTCATGCAGACGAATATTCTAATACCATCGATATCTTTGCTGTGTAACGAAGAAAGAAATCGGCTACATTCAGAAGCAATGGAGACGAGAATTAATCATAGATGTAGGACTCCGCACAATCAGAGCAATAAATCGCAGGTCAGTCTGATAAAATGTCATCTTTTATGTTGGAAATCATTTTCTTGGGCTACAAATTGACAGTAAAATTACATCAGCCATCTGCCAGACTTGGATTTAAATGCAGCACTCATCACTTACGAATAAAATCACAAAGTATTTAAAAGAATAGATAGCGATCCGAGATATTGAATTTACTGTGGTAATTACTGACTTTTATTTCTAATCTTCCATTTTCTATATATTTCCTTTACACTCCGGATGAAAGTAGTCATTAGAATGAAAGAAATACTATCAAATTATTATACATAAACCAGCCTATTATTGATCTGTTTTAATGACGCATCTGCATCAGATTTCATCTACAATGGAAAGATATAGGTATACGAGTAAGATATGAATCTATTCGGTAACCAGTGTAAGAATCGACCAATATCACAAAGTTATATTCTGCAGGAAAATGTAAGGGGGACTGTAAACTAGATAACATTTCGTCTTGATTGTTTGGTCAAATGTGTAATTTTTTTTTACTAAATTGTGATAAAACATTACTTTCTGCTAGTTTAGAACACAATTTTCCCCAATGACGAGGGCGAATAATCAGTGAGTGAGTTGACCTTGGGTATTTTAAACATCCGATAATCTTTTATTAAAACTCATAAGAAAAATTATCGTTAATAGCACATTATTTCATATGAACAAAACAGGACAGCGATCCCCATCACCGAAAGCTTTGGTGGGACATGTAATTATCCGTGATAAGCAAAATTATTGTATGGTATATTATTGTATATCTTATAGTCTTTATGTCTATTAGAATATTACATTTGCTAGATTTTCGCTCGTCTATACCCGGGTGGTCCTTACAACCGCCTTTGGCAGTTTGAATTTAGAAGTCAAAAGGTTTAACGATAAAAATAGTTTCCAATATCTTATCTTCCTATGAGAGGCGTATCACGATTCAGTGGGGCTTCGAAACCTTTTGAAGTCCCCTGGACATGGTAGGGGGTGACGATTTGAGAATGGACTCTAATCAACCATTTTCAATCAATTATACAAGTCGCGATGCTCAATGAAGTCCAGTGAAGGAATGTCCAAATTTGCTGTAATTCAACGCTCAAACGATGCTGCATTATTGAATATGGGTGATAATCAGCAAAATGATCATTCCGAAATCTATTCATCTCTGCGGGGTGCCATTTAGAATGGTCAGATGATGATTAATTAAATTGCTTTCAAAGGCACATACTGCAAAAAGTGTTTGAAAAAATCAATCTGCCTCCTGTCGGGAAATATTTTCCTAATGTGTTAGGCAATCATTTATGCTACATAATTAATCCATTTCAACTCAACTAATACTTGACCAGCAGTTGGTTGCGTTGACGTTTTGCCAAACATTTTTTTGCAGTGCAGAAGTGCCTAAATTTTTCAACCATTTCAGTGAACTACTGCAATATTGGCAAAGTTATTTCTAGATTTAAAAATATTGTATTCTCATTATGCTTATTATTACTAGTAGCAGTATTTTTATTATCATTATTTTTTTATCATGATTGTTATTATCATTATTTTTTATAATAATTATTGCTTTTATAATTATCATTATTTCAATTATCAATATTATTATTATCAATTGAATCGTTATTTGTAAAACTAACTCAAGCCCATCTCTAGGCTGATGATTGTTGCTGTCATAACTGCGAAACCGTTGAGTGAGTTGGGGAGGGGGGGCAGTTGTATTACACGAAGCCTCGAGTCGCCTATTCCCAACCCTTCTTTTCCAAGAGGTTCCGTATATAAAATGACAACGCAGAATTGACTTTTGGAATTCATCTGACATCTTACAAAAATCATAGAAATACCAAGCCCACATGAATCTTCATTGGTCATGGGGGCTCGAAAGTAAACGTCGATTTTTATGTGGGTAATTATGTTTTACATCCCGATTGTACACATAGATCTGGGGCTAGCCTCCCCCCCCCCCCCCCCCCCCCCCCCACCACAAAAAAAAAAAAAAAAAAAAAAAAAAAAAAAAAAAAAAAAAAAAAATGGGGGAGGTAATTCGCCATGAACTGGGAATGGTAAGTGTGTTGCTTGAAATTGGACTGACTGCACCGACAAAAGAGAGGGAACGAAAATAGTCACAAGTTTCCCTTGGGTAAGCCCCATAAAACAGATGATGAAAATGTGCCCCTCTGCTAAAAACTGATTCCATTTCCCATCGAAAACCCTCGGAATAGTCCAACCTTCTCATTCTATTTTGCATTCACCATATGGGTCTCCCTTCCCTGGAGAACTCTAAAAATTAATGTAGTTGTTATTTCCTTCTGGATATTGAAACAATAACCGGTTGAGACAATTAGGAGAAATTAAGGGCGGTAATTGCGCTAACCATGTTAGCGAAAAAAAGCTCTAGGCTTGTTATGATGTGAACCGCCGAATGACAGCTATGTTACATCAAAAGCCGTTTTTCCACATGATCTAAGAATGTTAACTAAGATAGAGGAAAGGGAAAACTCAATTTCTATTTCAGACATAAATGAATTTTTTAAATGTAGAATATACACAGTCGCTCACATGAACGAAAGAACAACTTGGTGTTAATCATAGCGTATGGTTAATCAAATTGAATTATGTGATTGATAAACAATCTACGATATGGTTCAACGGGTAATCAATATATTTAATTAAGCGGACAAATTTAATTTCCACCCATGTAGCGTTACGTCAAATATTAATCGTTCATAGCACACCAAAAATAAATTTTAATATGATGAAATAAAACAAAGCAGTTAGCATTATTGGATGCCGTCCGTTAGCTACCAGACCCATAATCACTGATAATCAGTTTTTAGCACAATTAAATTTACTTTCGATTCATTCCATTCCCATTTTGAGGGGTTCTACTAGTCACGCATACGGTATCTGGAACCATTAACGCTCAAAATTAGCTCAAACAGACTCTCTGGAACCTATTCAAATTCATGATAGAATTACTTTATATTTCCACAAACGTGGACAAAATGTTCGGGAAGGTCAAAAATACAAACAAATTGCACCAATACAATGTATATATATTAAAACGGCGGCACCAAAATATTTTTTACAATCGTCTGCACGAACAACACGGTTATTTATCAATCACAGCCCAGACTATTGAGCCCATTATTCAAATTAACTTTTTGTTATATTCCTTGGAACGGATCCACAACAGATATGACGTCTCCATTCAGCGATGAGATATGGAAATTAAATTTAGTATTTTGACTGTTTTGGGTTGAGCTACACTCAGACAAGGGAGGAGCACCAATCATGGTATATGAGAACTGTCAAGATCACTTAACACCGCCTGCATGTGGAGAGGGGCTGTACTCTGAAAAAAGGGCGTTGCAAGAAATTATTAGAACTACAATATCGATGAAACACTAATTGTGTTGAATCTAGCAATACTTAAAAGACCCTTTCCATCCACGCCACACACAAACAAATAAAAACAAATTCGGCACTCAAAGGGATTTTTTTCAAAGACTTTTTGATGGTGAAACAGCACAATCTTACGCAGGGTAATATTAAACACTCTAATATTTAATGTTTCTAGGACTTTGAGTTATAATTTTCGTATTGATTCGAGGACTCTGTGAATACTGAACGAATGTTCATTCAAAAGATGAAAAGATTCGCTGGATAATATCGAATGAATGTTGAGCTAACAACCCAAAGGAAATCATTGTCAGGCAAGAAACCAATACCTGCTCTATCGTAGAGGGCGAATTTGATTTTATCCAACAGGCCTGTTAGGAATCCCATGTAATTTCTGTGATTAAAAAAAATGTTTTAAAAGGTTTCTGGTTAAAATCAAATTAGATAAAGAGGAGAAATAATTTGTCTTCCAGGGAAAACGATAACGATATGAAATTCATAAAATAACGAATATATGCAATACATGATAATATAGAAAATGGCAGCTTAATTGCGGATGCTACATCAAAGTTCAAAATACATGTGCGACAAAAATTGTCGGTAAGGTGAACTTGACAAAATAAAAAGAAAACGGGATAATTGTTCAAAAGCCATCAAAATACAAAGAAGAAATCCTAGTGCAACGAGCTTGTAAAAAATACACTGTCGTTTGTTGCTCCACGAAAAGCATTATGGGAAGGGGCATGCACGGGCATCCATTGAGGCCCCCTATACACGTTATGCGGCCCTAAAATGTAGAAAAAAATATATTTTACAATCCTTAGATTTGTGTCGTAAATATTGTCAGAGAATGCATGCTGATCCATAATATAAAACTAGGACCTACTAATGTAGCGGGACCTCTTTAATTAACACCCTTCTCAAAGAGGAAGAAAAACAGCAGCAATTAATTAAAGGCTTATTAGATGATCCGTGAATGAGGGGTAATTTCATTAGCTCTATTGCAGTTTACTCAAAGGGGAGTCGATACAGATTCGGTCAAGGTGGATAGTCACTATGAGCAGAAGGGACAAAGGAGTTGGACAAAGTAAACACATCACATTCAATCACTCACAATGAAAACACACCTTTTCAACATCGCATATAATTGATTTCGCGCAACTCTGGCACTTCTCTCTTCCATGCTATGTCTCGTGTATAATTTACTCTACTTCACATATTTTTCATATAGCTGCGCCCTTAAAATTTTTAAAGTGGATTTGGCGACACACAACTAGATACACAGACTAGAAAATTATTTCCCTCTTATTCTCCGAATTAATGACAAACATGTCTCGTATACCTGTTCATTGATAAACAGAGAAGATGTTTCCTTTATTAACAATGAAGTAATTGTGAAGGCTTGACTGAAGGTGTGTACTTTGTCCAATTCATATGGTCTTTCAGCTCACTGTGAGTATTAATTCCTGGGTCATGACAATTTGTGCCTGTGTTGGCATTTGTTCATTTTATCCTCGAAAGCTGCTTAAGACTTTATCCGGCCATCACACTTTATATATAATTACATATATGTACATTTATCAGTTTATTGGGTGTTGAGTTTAAAACATTGGCCAAAAAGCTTGTGAAACACTGTTCACACAACTATTGAGTGAAGAAATATCCAACTTATGGTGGAACTTTGTAATTTCACCATATGTTGGACATACTTTACCCAATTATTTTGTGTCAAATATGTTCAACTTATGGTTGAATATTGCAGTTTTACCATAAGTTGGACATTTTTAACCAATAGTTGGTGTGGTGGACACGACGCTGCCCAGTGTTGGCCAAACTTTTGTCCATTCTTTTTAAAGATTGTAAGTATCGTAGCATGCATTTATGTTGTGGGATAACTTATTTACTGTTTCTGATGTTGAGATTCGAGTCCTGCACACGTCTTTCAGATGGTTCCAGACGTAAATAATCTTCTTTTTTATTAATGATGAACCGTGTAAACCATGTAAACTCGCTCGATAGTCTGACAGTCGCTGTATTAAAAATACTTAATATTTGTTTCTTAATGAGACGCAATGATCGTTGTTAACGGAAAATTTCAAAATCTAATTTCGTATTCATCAATGTTATATATAAATTCCTACGATATAGAAAAGCGTATGATTGATTAAAGAATAAGACTAGTCTGGATTGGACTTGGTTCGATCGTGTCAACCCTATTAAAACCCAATTACGACTGTCATATTTACATATCCCAGATAGCATTGTGATTGAGTGTTTATTTGTGTGAGTAACATATCCAATATAATCCAAACATGAATGATTATGCATACCGAACAATGGGTTAAAGCATGATCTACTTCTGAATACCACCTGGATAAAAAGGCTTGGAAAGGAACATAAGCTGAAGAGGGACCAAGCTTACAAAAGCTGTTTAAACTTTGTTACCCAATGTTTTCTTTCTTTTTTTTATCCTTTCTTGAAACATAGTTCAAAAGTGTTCCAGCTCTGGGTCAATATAATGATCCGTCTTGCAAAAATGGTTTTATAAGGATTTCAGTCCGTCCCCATTCACCGTGATGTCTCAATTGACCCCATAGTACGGTACAATCCATGGACCGCTTAACGTCTTTAGAACTGGAGGAGCTTTAATAGTGGGTTGGGGTTGTGTATTATAATTTTCCCCGCCAAGTGTTTGGGTAAAAAGGTTAGGGTCCCAGCCCATACCCAACCCAGCCGGGTTTCGTGGTCCCTGCAAACCAACCGTCACTCATAATGTTGAAAATAGGTTACGAGTGCCAATAGTCTATCAATTATCTTATGATAGCTGTATGGGGATGGAGCACGTAACCCCTTCTCCCAGTTTCGCGGTACCTGCACATAATAATCAATCAGCGTGTTGAAAATACTTGAAGAGTGTCAATAGTCCATCAATTATCTTATGATAGCTGTATGGGGGCTGCAGCCCGTTGCCACCCCACCCCCTCCTCGTTCCGCAGGACCCGCAAACGAAGAGCACTTAGCATAGTAAAAATTAATTCACCAGTGTCAGTAGCTGTATGGGGATACAGATCAGAGCATCCCTCTCCTATTTTGCGGTCCATTTACACTGACAGACTATCAGCACATAGAAAATACTTGACTTGTGTCAATAG
>BQKZ01003727.1:0-17942 GCA_036244855.1 Temnopleurus reevesii
ATCCTTGATCTTCTTCCCCGTCATCATTCACCATGTCGTCCGATGCATCACCTCTCCTGACGTCGGAGCAACGTCGTGAATACCATTCGACCAGCGATGACTCACTAGAGTTAAGAAAATCGGAACAAGTCGCTTCGTCATCGTCGTCGGTCTCATCAGGAGAGAGGAGTCTATACGATGTCGTATTATCGAAAGAGCAGCGCTATGGCTGCCTTTCTTTCCGCCCATCTTGCATGCAGGTTTGTTAAGAATCATTTGAATATACTAAACTTTTGAATGGCTTCTTTTGTAGTTTTAACCGAATTGTTACCGTCGTTAAGCCCCGGTCACATAGGATCCCGGAAGCAACACGATTCAACACGACTCTTTGTTCGCAGGCAGCTAACTGTGAACTACCAAAGAGTCGTGTTGAGTCGTGTTGCTTCTGGGGTCCTATGTGACCGAATTGTTAAGTTTCCATCAAGTTTGTAATGTCAATTTGCACGTTTAAACTAATATGGCCCTCCGCAATTTTAACTGCCTCGTGCAGACGAAAACAAAATCATTACCCAACGCCGGAAGTTTGATCGATGGGAATCATCGAAACGCAAACTCTTTCTCTGAACATGCTGAATGAGGTGTCTTCAAAGATGACCTAAAAAATTCCATAGCCTAGAATTCTACCAAATTAGTGGATGAAATATGTTGAGATGTCCCATATAGGATGGACAGGTCCATTTCTATCACCAACATATTTAATTGCTGGATATCTTTAGATAGGGTTACATGCTTCTTTTCGAAATGTCACTCCAAACGATGTATTAATAAAAAATCGTTTTCGTAGATCGTCGTACTTTAAATGTATATTTAATGATTACTAGTATTAATTATGATTTACCCTCTCACATTATAATAATCTACTTTCTAATCTCCTGTCTACTTCTCAAGTTTTGGAACACCCCAAATGGATTTCTGGTATGGCTTTGCGGATTCGCTCTCACCCAAAGTTACGTAACGAGCGGAATCGTGTACACTGTTACCACCACCTTGGAGCAGCGATTTAGCCTTCCCAGCGTGCAAAGCGGTTTCCTGGCTTCCTGTTACGACCTGGCATTACTCATTGTGGTTCTGGTTGTGACGTATTTTGGAGAAAATGGCAATAAACCTCTTTGGCTTGGTAACGGCGCCCTCATCTTCGGTCTTGGTTCTTTCCTCTTCGCTCTGCCGCAATTTACAACAGGTCTCTATGAACCATCGGTAATAATAATAATAATCATAATGAACGGCTTTTATATAGCGCTAATCAACTCTTTATGAAGAATTCTCTAAGCGCTCTACAATTGTAGCATTATTACCCTGGCTTTAGCTCGGCAGCCACTTCATTAGCGCATTTGGCGTTTCAAGGATTAAATATTCCTACCAAGTACCCATTCACCTCACCTGGGTTGAGTGCAGCTCAATGTGGATGAATTTTTTGCTGAAGGAAATGAACGCCCTGGGTGGGACTCGAACCTACGACTCTCTGGTTGAAAGGAGAGAGTCATGACCACTACACCACTATAAACAGAGGGGACGAAGGAAGTGGATAAAGAAAACGACTTCTATTCAAGCACTCATAATAGCTATATGCACGTCAAAGAAACTATGTAATTGATTGAACAGGTGCAACACCTGTTCGACATTTCTCATAATATTAAGAAGAAATGGGATGGGAGAAGTTTGCATGGAACTATTGTGAATGCTTATTCACTTTTCCAATTCATTTGTCACTTCTTTCTAGCACGTAAGATCGAATATAACTAATATTGGTTTCCATAAATTGTATCTAGAGAAGTGAAAAGAATCTCCAGAATTTTGCAACGCAATATATTGGTCTTGCGAAATATGTTTAATTTGGGGCTACAACGTGTAATGAAAATGTCATTTATATTATGAGGTATTTGTGACACAAAACTTCAACCTCCTCGTAGTATTACATAAAAATATTTCCATCTCAACTCGTTTTAGCGGAAAAAAAGAAGACACCCCCAAAATGAGGTACATGTGACCCAAAACTTCAACCTCCTGGTAGTATTGTATAAAAAGAATATTTACAGCTCAGCTCAACACGATTCCTGAATTTAAAGGAATAAAAAAAACACCCAAATAAAAATTCCCAATTCGCAGAGATAATTGTCAACAAATCTGTAATTCTATTTTATAATAGTATATTTTGTTTTGTACTAATTTTCAGACTCTCTATTCAGACACATGCGACCCCACATCTAATTCAACGAACCCCTGCGAAGTGGATAATGGGGGTGGTGACAGCCTGAGTCAATATTTCTGGGTGTTTGTAGCAGCACAGTGTCTGCATGGCTTAGGAGCCGCCCCCATCTACACGTTGGGGGTCACCTATCTGGATGAGAGTGTGTCACCACATATGTCATCTATTTATCTAGGTAAGCATTAGACAGAATGAAACACACAATGAGGAGAAAAGACAAAGAGGTTTTACAAAGTAAATAACTCCCAATCAAGCTTTCAGAATACCTGTAAAACACGAAGAAATTTCCTCCCCTCCCCCTTATTCTGCAAAGAAACTTATTACAGGTGTCGCACGTGGTCATTGAATAAGCCGGGAATTCACTTTCTTTTGTTTTGCTAGCACTAACATGAGGGTCTAAATGGAGGTCGTTTACTTTCTATGTTCATTCTGGTCTCAATGGCACATTTTTGGAAATTTGTAAGATTGCTGGAAATCTGAAAGCATCCGGGTGGACAGAAAATTTGATCTGCAATAACCACCCCACTACTTTTTGCCAAATCAAAACAAGGACATGGAAAGGCCTGGACGCTGATATTTTATGACGATGATATAGAAAATTCGATATACTAAACATGAAATAACATAGAGCTAAAATTCGGTAAGATAAAAATGTTACTCTAATGTACATTTCTCCAAATCTAAATCATAGTCTTGTGAATTGATATCAGATGACAGCATTTAGGCTCCCGTGATCATTCCCATGGCATAGGATTCTGATCCAATTAAAGAATTACACAACTGTATGTATAAAAAAAAAAACCCTCTTGAATTCTACAGAATCTCATCAAAGTAAGACTAATTCATTCTCAACATTTTCATAACATAATTCCTCTTTATAGGCATCATACAAGCAACATCTATCTTGGGTCCTGCTCTTGGCTATCTCCTTGGAGGTTATTTTCTGAGCATCTATGTCGATCCAGAGGTGGACCCAGAAAGGTAAAAATGCATGGAATATTTAACAATATTTTCTCATCACTGTAAGCACAAAGGACAAAGGATTTGGAGTAAACGGAGCAAAAGGAAATTTCCGCTGAAACATTCACAACAGCGAGATGCACATGAAAGAAATGTCCTTTCCTCTTATCCTGTGGAGAAATGCCGAACGGGTGTCGTACCTGTTTAATGAATACACAGGGAAGTTGTTTTCTTTTGTGTTTATGAACAGATGAAACGGTTCCGAATTTTAGAATGAAGTTGTCCACTATGTCCAATTCCTAGTCTTCTGTCCGTACAGTGGAAAATATGAATGGCCAAGCCGCGTACGAATATATTTTCGTCAGAATATTCATAAAGCACTTTAAGTGCCACCGTTACCACGGCAACTGTATATTATATGTGATGGATTTCAACGAAACTGCCACATTCCTTTCTATTTTACAGTTTTTGTTTTCATGTTCAATAGCGTAATATGTCAAGTGGCACTACCAAAATTAATTGTCATTGTTAGATTCTGAAATTCTAATTTATTGATCATTTTTGCTATTGCGTGGTAAATCGGTCTCTCGGTCTCTCATCTTTAAAAGGGAACCAACCCCTAGGATCGTCATGTTCTCATTGAATGAACAAACTGTGAAAATTTGAGCAAAACCGGAAAATCCGTCCAAAAATTACGAACTTTCAAATCCACAGAGATTTGACGATCACTGCCCAGGCTCATGGGGATCCGTGAGATCGACAACATTGACGGAATATGTGACGTCATGATGTCGGACAACTCCTCATTCACTTAATAAATTTTGTTAATGGATCAATGCAAAATTTAGAGTAAGGTCGCAACATGATTCTTCTCAAAATACATGCAGAATAGACAAAGATATACTATATTCCAACCGAAAAATTGGCATTTTGTTGACTTTTCCGAAAAAAAGAAGAAAACGTGAAATTTTGCATACAGAGTGAATGAGGAGTTGTCCGACATGACGTCACAGCCGTAGGGGTCGTCATACATCTGTGACTTCAAAACTTTGTTCATCTAATATTTCTTCACCCAATGAAAACACGACAATTCAAGGGGTTGGTTTTCCTATTTAAAGGTCCACTATTATGAAAATACAAGTTGATCTGTATTGATGTATTATACCATTATAAATACCCTTTTCAGTGAACAGGGTGAAAGAGGGCCCAAATGTGTTTCATATATTTTATAATATTTTTTCTTCATTTTTATGTTGGCTTAGTTGGGAACGCCCCTACAAATTTCTTTCAAATGTCAATCCTGTTGTGACATCACAAGAGTCAAGTTTGTTCACCTTTCTACAGAGTGAGTCAAAAAAAATGTCCTCCAACTTTGATGCCGTCCTCTTCAAAACATACAATTATAGTCCCAAATTTGATGGTATATCCTGATAGAGTATTCTCCAAAGAATATTTTGGTATCATTTTTATTGATATTTTTGCACGCATGACTGCACACGAGACAACTTTGCTAAAGGTATAAAATCTTACTTGCGCCAAGTGGCTATTAAAAAAGTGAAGATGAAAACAATGAAAATACTTTGTGTCCCATGGCCAGACAGAAGCACGTTCAAGCACACACGTACATGCGAACACACAAAAATGCAGCAAATCACATAATACACACCTAAACAGAAACATAATCCACACACCACACACACACACACACACACACACACAAACAAACATACAGGTGCAAAAATCTAAGTGGTAAGAGCTTATCGACAATTTTACTACCTTATTCAGTTTTCTTCCGTAACCAGAGAAAGTCTCACAAAACCCGCTGAGCATAGATACACAAACACATACACATACACCTACACACACACACACACACACACACACACACACACACACACACAGACATACCCCCAAACCACCCACGCACATACGCACACACACGCACACACACACACACACACACACACACACCCATACTTGTAAAACAGTTTGCACTGTAACATCTGTGAATAAGAACATGAACATATCTCTTAAAGCTTGTGTCTTTTTTTAAGTGCCTGTCACTCTTATTCTTAGCTCAATCTTTCACTTGTCTCATGTTCCTGACGGATGATACACCGTTCCATGTTGGATGGAGCATTCCCCCATCTTCCCAAGGCTCAAAAGCATCTTCATCCATACCCTGTCGTAGCTCGATCTGATATGTCTGCAGATGGATTGGTAAATATTGGAAACTTTCCCACAAGAAATAATTTTCACCAAGACTTTTGCGACGAAACACAAAATTATGTTTATTTGTTGATTTCTGTGTATGAATTGTGCGCGTATGTGGGCGTCTTTGTGTGCAGTTTGTGGGTCTGTTTGTTTGTGGTTTACTGAGTGTATTTGTGTGTGTGTGTGTGTGTGTGTGTATGTGTGTGTGTGCGTGCGTGTGTGTGTGTGCGATTGCAAATGCTTGTTTGAGCTTGCCATTATCTGTCCAACTGTCGCACGACCAAAGAATGTTTTTGTCTTCACCCAGCCACTTGGCGCAAGTGACATTTTGTTCCTCAAGAAAAATCATCTCTTGTTCAGTCATGCATGCAATAATGTACACAAACATGGTACCAAAATGTTCTTTGGAGAGGACTCTTTCAGGACATACCATCAAATTCAGGATAATATTTTTATAATCCGAACAGGAGAGCTTCAAAGTTGGAGGACATTTTTTTTGACTCACCCTGTAGATCATGTTTCAGAGCTGGTTCTGTAAATAACAATAGGAAATATGTGGATCAATGCAAGTATTTCAATTCAGGTGATTGTGCATTCCAATTCCCTTTCATGGGCAATCACCTGAATTGAAATCCCTGCATTGATCTACATATTTCCTTTGGTTATTTACAGAACCAGCTCTGAAACATGATTTAGAAAGGTGAACAAACTTGACTCTTGTGATGTCACAACATGATTGACATTTGAAAGAAATTTTTAGGGGCGTTCCCAACTAAGCCAACATAAAAATGAAGAAAAAGTATTATAAAATATATGAAATACATTTGGACTCTCTTTCAGTGAAAAGGGTATTGATAATGGTATAATACATCAATACAGATCAACTTGTATTATCATAATAGTACCCATTTAAAGTGGGCCCGTTACAGAATAGAGAGGGCGCTTATGAACGCGTCCTTTAAATCACATTCTCTGACCAGCATAACATTTTCTTATTTATTACAGTTTGGGTTTCACGCTCGACAGTGTCCTGTGGATAGGTGCATGGTGGATTGACTTTCTAACCAGTGAATCCATGGCCTTTATTGTAGCTCTCCCTCTACTTCGATTCCCAAGACAGCTTTAAAGTGGTCCCGCCACAGTGGGGAGAGGGCGCTGCTTATGAGCGTTTTATGGCATCGTATTTTCTGACCAATATGAGATCATTATTTTTGTTTATACACATTGTAGATTCAGCCTCACACAGTATCCGGTGAATACGTGAGCGGTTTTTAGGTTTCTCATTTTCAATGTACCCCATTACAGAATACAGAGGGTGCTCATAGTCGTAATTTAGACATCATTCTCTGACCAGTATATCAGTTTATTTTATAATTATTTTACAGCTTAGGTTTGACACCAGACAGTGTCCTGTGGATAGGTGCATGGTGGATTGGTTTCTTGACCAGTGGAACGATGGCCCTCATTGTAGCCCTCCCCCTACTTGGATTCCCAAGATACCTCCCAGGTGTGTAATAAATTACAAAATTAAAAAAAAAATTAAAAAAAACCAATAAATTACACTATTGTTTTCTAAGGCTCGTCTTACCTATGGGTGTATACACAATACATTTGTCCATGCAGCGTTTAAGAAATATAGAATAAGCTCAGTGAACTTACAAAAACGGATTTAAGACGTTTGACCAGGGCTGAAGGTGTTGGTCTGGCGCTCAACGTTTCCTTCTTGTATTTGGGGTAAGCGAGCGTCTTTAAAATACCCCGAACGCTATGAACGCGAAGATGTGACGAAATTGAGGAAACTGTGGACCAAGATAAGCGCCTAAGTGAAATAGGCTTAAAATTTAATGTCATTCTCGTCTACTATTATCAAGCCACATTTCGATTCAAATAATCTACCGATTGAGCAATTCAACACTTTGATGCTTATGTAGGGGCTGTACTATAAGTGCTGAATATTTAACACTTTTCATGCCGTTGCACTTCTCGTGCAGTTTTAACTATTAAAAGTACTCGTAATCACATTGACTCGAAGTACAGGATAATGGTAATTTCGATGGTACATCCCCAATGTAAGATAATCAGTACTGAAGAATTTAGGATGAAGAGGATAGATTTGGAGGGGCACTCGAGAAGCGCACTATTAAGTACATGTACATGGTATTGCAAGTGGGCATCATGAACGCTGTCATGAATAATTGTGTATCATTTCTGCATTATAATCAAAATACCATTTGAGAATTGACGCTCTTTTTCTATTCTACAGAAGCTAAAAATATCGACGGCAGACTCGACCATCACCAAACTCAGAAGGGGTCCGAGTTAGTCGCCCGCACAGGCTGGGCCAACTCGGTACGAGACATTCCCCGGGCGACGTTGACGCTTGTTACTAACAAACCTTTCATGTTGCTAAACTGCTCAGCGGCGACCGAGTGGTTTGTAATTTCGTGTCTTGCAGCATTTGGGCCGAAGTTTTTCGAGTCGCAATTTTCTATTTCTTCAAGCGATGCTGCCCTACAAACAGGTACTTCTTTTTTCAGTATCAGCACAAATCCCTTTTTAACTCTCGCCAAAACTTTCCCGACGGAACACTTTTTTCGAACGTCCAGATTTTACTTCGTCATTATAGGTATTCCTGTAAAGCTTGGCACATCATTTGGCACATATTTTTCATTTAAAGCTTTGACAATTCTCTTCCCGTTTTGTACAATTATGTGAAAGATTATTTTCCGTACATTACCAAAACTACATATCACGTTTTTAGAACTATTCTAAGAAAGACATTGTTGGACGGGGTGTTGCGCCTCGCCAACTATTTCATATCGAGGACAGACATGAAGGAAGACAAGGACTCTACGGTTGCGTTTTAGCTCGTCTTTTATTCCAAAGATCGGGAGATCCCTGTACACAGAAAAAGGGAACATCAAAGTTTACAAAACATTAGCGATGAATGAGTTACATCATCACTGTTGTGGTATATAATCACCCAATAACGAAAGCCAACACTTGTATAATTGACTAATATCATTAATGTTGCCAATTCACAAGAATACGAACATTTGCTATAATATGTGTAATATTTAGTCAGTCGAATATATGTATATATACAAAATCAATATCTCACTAAATAACAGTTACTATATTGAGTATACCCATACTCTTCGATAACAATATAAATAAGGTTGCATGACGATGGTGCATAATAATTATAAGAATAATGAATGCAGATAAATTATTAATTCCCTGCGTGCTCCGGTAAATGTTGTAAACATAATCGATTACAATATTCTGCTAATAAATGAGGCATCATTTGAGCCATGCAAAATTATGGAAATTAACGGAACACCAACTGTCATACGCCTACATAAAATTCTATAAGATTTTCTTAAGGCGATTACATAACAATTTTACATATTCATTCTAACATCACTCACCCTAGTATGGTTATAGAGTGTAAATAAAACTTGTCGAACACCTAGCGGTGACACATCTTGCAGCGTAGCCCGTCAGGGATATTTAGACTCCCTGCGTAAGTCCTACCTGGACAAAAGTACAATACAAAAATTTTATCTACTACGTGCTTCGTAATTTCTTTCTCAATAAATATTCATGGCCAAAATCAGACACCATTTTGCTGAAAGTGATTTGTTGTCATCAAAATCAATAGTCGATTATCTGTAGCAGTTTATAAAACTGAATAGTTCGCCGAAAATAATCGAACAAGTCAGAATAATCGATAATTAAACAAGACACCAATTATTCCTATAAATGTACGCCTAAATCGTTAATCTGAATAACTGGATTTGACAAATATACATTCGAGGTAATAATTTAACCAATTTACGTTCTCAAATAACCTGGTAAGGATAACACGCAATTATATCCATGTCTTGATTTGGATGACGTGGCAAAAATAAGTCACTGTAAAAAGCTATGCCACTAAAGTTATGAATTAATGTTGCATCTCCTGTAATATATTTGCCAATAATTCGGCAGACAATAATAGAAATAACACATGGAGATAATATTGTTACATGTTACAATTCAAACCGGTATAATTACGGTTAATTTCTACATACCCTAAATGCTAAAAAGGCCGTGCTTGGCTGGGCTCACAAGGAATGACCTCCTCTGGTGCTGGTCAGTGCTGATGTGGTGAAGTGTCAGGATTAAGGCGTTTCCCCCGACATTTCACCAAATCAGCACAGCCAGAGATAACCGTGCGCGGTCACAAAGTAACGCGTGCTAAAAAATATCATTTTGTGACCTTAGGAGCAAATAAACAAAATATCTGAAACTGGCATAAATATGAGTTCCCTAAACGGAAAGCAATAAGAGGGGAAAACAAGCTTTTTATCGTAAAGATGCGAAATCAAGCCTTTTAAACGAAAAGTAGTTCTTACTACAAAATTTGCATAAAACCAGTATAACTCCGCGCCGTCTCGAACTATCGGCCATAAAAATACTCGGTCAAAATGAAAAGTTTCGGTCCTTGACGCTACAACATTATTGAGTGTTATGCTCATAAAAGATTCAGCATAAGATATGATACCAGTCTTAAAGTGGTTCTTAAAGGCCATGTCACACCTTGCGTTTTTAGCCTGCATTGACCTGTTGACCCAGCGTTTGTGACAATTAAAAACGCCCCCTGGACGCACCAATACGCAGGTCATACGCAAAGGTGTGACTCGGCCTTTGATTGGCGAAACACACCCAAACTGGGCACTATTTTTAGTTTACCTTTCGCAGTGCAATATAAATTAAATAATAATAAAATTCTTTTAAAAGATGTAATTCTTCCCTCTTTGCAGGTCTGATAGTGATTCCGTCCAGTTGTGTTGGATGTTTGATCGGGGCGTTTATCGTCAAACATTTCAAGTTTTCTTTCCCCGGAATGGTGAAGTTCTGCATCGCTTCCCTCGTCGTTTCTCTACTATGCATGTCATCTTACCTCATAAGCTGCCCTGATCCACCCTTAGCGGGCGCTACAGTGGATTATATCAATACGTAAGTTCACATGAGTACACCTCAAGAGAAAGAATTACTTATAATAACGGAGCAGAGGTGCTAACCGTTCCGGAATATGCATGAGGTGTATTTTCCTATCAATTCGATGCTTGTGAATGACTGAAATAATGGTCATTGTTGGCATGTTTTCTCTCATTTTCGTTCATCTGCTTTATTACTGACATTTGAATTTTTACCTCATGCATATTCTGGAACATTTGGCATCTCGGTCGGAGCTCTGGTAGTGCGTCCCTTCATAAATAAGATTGTTGCTATGTCGGGTTTTCTTTTTCTTCATGAAACAATGTCCCTTTTCTACCGTCATCCAAGTAATGATATTTTAGGGAATACATGAGGTTGTATAATGTCTTACATTTTTTTTCACTGTATCATAATTCTATAATGTTTGATGGAACAAAATGTCTGACCTCTCACTCGTACGGTCTGTATGTCGGAATACCCCTGATACAGTCACGTCCTATCAGCAAGAAGCCAAAGACATACACAATCACAAAACAGGTTACCGTTGCATAAAGATTTCTAATCAATCGTAAGGCTATGACAAATCAATTACTAAACATATATAATCATTCTTGTGATCAATTGCAAATGTTGTGTACATCATTTACCATAGACTTAACACGATTGTTTGTAAATTTTTAGGTTACGGGCCCAGGTGTGACATTGGTATAGAGGCATCGTTCCTTCATGGGCCATGTGTTTTCTATTAGCCATTATACCTCAGGATTTCCGACGTTTCCTGATGACAATACACATTTGAGAGCCATTTAGAACATTTTGCTGAAAAATAATGAATTACATTTTGCTATAATAGTTAGTTAAAAGAGTTCATTTGAAAGGATGGCAAAAGGAACTTCAGTCGTGTCAAAGTGAATGCTTCATTATGTGGTGGCTGTGATGAATCAATTTTCTTCTTAAACTTCGATTTTGTCCTGTTGGTGATGAAAGAAAGTAATTTTGAAATTAATTTTCTTATATTCTAACAGGTCTATACCTTTGACTGCAGAAAGTACCACCAATTTCACTGCAGAATGCAACAGTAATTGCCATTGTGCAAGCACGTATAACCCAGTTTGTGGGAACGACCAAGTGGTGTACTTCTCCGCCTGCTATGCCGGTTGCCAGGTTGATGAAGATTCCGATGGTGTCGAGAGTGACAGGGCAAGTATTATTTAAAGATGGTTTGAATCTATTCAATTTAGATTAATTGTCTCATAATTCAATGAAATGTGCAAAAATCGCAATTGAAGTATAATGCATACGACGGCTATTCCAATAGCAACAAAAATGGTCACTATTATGTAGTCTTTTAGCATCCAGCTGTCTTGTCGCTAGTTGAAAATTGAGTATACCCTGCATCAAAGCTTTTTTTCCTCCAGATTTGACGGAAAAAAAGGAGTGTGAACTCACAAAAAGATGAACACAAGAATCAACAATCAATAATACGTCCTTGTATTTGCGAAGGGTAATGTTGCAGAAAACCAGATGTATTTCTATTGAAACGTGTTCTCAAATAGAATCAACGCTCATTTCATTATGACGCCTTTTAAATTGTTGCTATGTCGGGATTTTAATGTCTTCATGCAACAATCCATTTTCTTCCGTCACTTTGTGGAAACACGGACGATATAAATGTCCTGTATTTTGCCTGCATGCCAAAGTCTTTCATATTTAGTTTTTAAGCTATGGCTATTATGAAAACAGTCCAAAGCATTCCGTAGACATTACGTTTAACAAGTTTGCATGATCCGATCAGTCATGCCTCAAGGATCCTACTTGATGGAATACTATTTCCATTACTTTATCGCTTAAAGTTAAACGAAAATAAATCAAACGAATGTCAAATAGGAATGACTAAAATCCATTTCGCTCCAGGTTTACCATGATTGTAGCTGTATACAAGGCAATGATTCTGGAGGTGGTTCTGCAGTGCTGGGCATGTGTCAAGACGAACCCTGTGACAAGAAGCCTCTATTCATGGCTGGTCTGTTCTTCATGCTCGGATTCACTTTCCTGGCCCTCGTTCCGTCCATCCTAGCTACCATGAGGTGAGTGAAAGCACGAGCTTATGAACGCATACGTGCTCACCGCCATTTGGGTTCCGGGGAGTGACGAATAAAGTAACTGTCAATTAAATTAGATACACCCACGAGTATAGTGCAAATAATTGCGCCGATAATTTTCTTTTCATGACTGATCTGTTCTTCATGCTGGGCTTCATTTTCCTAGCCCTCAGTCCGTCTATCCTCGCTATCATAAGGTAAGTTAAAGTACGGGCTTGTGGACACGTACGTATTCACCGTCATTTGAGTTCTGGGGAGTGACGAAGGAAGTAACTATAAATCAAACTGCATTTATTTTCCTAGCCCTCAGTCCGTCTATCCTCGCTATCATAAGGTAAGTTAAAGTACGGGCTTGTGGACACGTACGTATTCACCGTCATTTGAGTTCTGGGGAGTGAAGAAGGAAGTAACTATAAATCAAACTGCATTTATCCACGCGTACAGTCCAAGTTATTGTGAGATCTCACGAGCTTCCTCGTAATTATATCAAAATCAAGATCAGTTTGATCAAAGTTAGGAAGATTTCATCACTGTATGATGACGTTTGAATTTTCCGAATGGGAATTATAGATTGACCTAGTGCCCACTGTACTATTGACCGTTCGACTTTAATAGGGGAATCAGTTGGAACCTTATTGAAAGACTTTAGTTTAGCCAAAATGTCTGACGTTGGTTGAAGACCGACCGAAAAAGAAGATGACTCTCCCTTTTCGTACAAGTTACAAACTATTTAAGAGGACGTTTACTCACAAACTTCCACATAACCACGCATCGAACTATACTGATATGCAGAACCACGAAACATTTACATTTGATACGATTGACGAAATTGTGATTAAAAAGAAGATCCACCTTGTATGTGCTCTAAATTTTAATAGATCCTGAAAACACTTAATCCTATGCTCATTTGATTTGATTTGATTTGATGTCCGATCCTAGAAATTTTCATTCTAGCCATAACATGACTGTCCTCTGTCTCTGATAATGAATCATTACTCTGTTCGATATTGTATGCTTCCCCCAGGTCTGTTTCTCATTCTCAACGAGCTTATGGTCTTGGTATACAATCATTCATCTACAGAGCCTTTGGTAAGATTACATGTTAATAATGATCATGGCCGTAGAGTGTAAATGTGCGCATGCTTTTTTTTCTTATAGTTAGTGAAATAAAACTTAAAAGAAATCGCTTACAATTGTTTCTCAACTCACGAACATGAAACAGGAGCTGCAGAGATTATGATATTCTGCCCCATATTTTATTTTAAAAAATACCTTGTTGCACGTAAAATTATTCGACAATGACAATCATTCCTTTGATAATCACTAATGATTAGTTGCGTAAAACCAGATATATCTAATCTACATGTAATTTGTTTCTTATTTTAATTTTCTCGTTTTGAAAGATCTTCGGCCTTTAATTGCCTTTTTAACTCGCCTTATATTATAACTGCACTTACTAACTTTCCAATATATGGGATATTTGTTATTAAAAAATCGTCTGAAAAAAAAATACTTTGGAAAGCAGAAACATTCATTAACAAAGTATGATTTTACACTATATCAATTTTTTTGTCTTTCCAAAGGTACTGTCCCTGGTCCTATCATTCTTGGCGCCCTCATCGACAGAGTATGTTTAGTCTGGGAGAGCGATTGCGATGGCTCACGGACATGTTGGCTTTACGACAACGCCGAGTTCAGCAGAATCGTCTTCATCGTGACTGTCATATGCCGCTGCTTGTCTTTAATGTTCTTGACATTAGGGCTTCTCTCATATTCGCCTCAAGGAAAAGAGAAAGAGACTCAAGAATATGAAGAGGGCGATGATGGCGAGGATACAACTCCTACGGATCCACTTCTGACAAGCCAAACATCTGAGTACTCAAAAACAGCTTCCTTTCCAGAACTTACAGCTGATAGAACTCAACTTTGAACTAGTTTCCGACATTTAGTCTGCTCAAAATGTACAATGAGGTATTGAATGCAGATAAAGATCTTGGAATGATAGAGTAAAAGTCACAATAGTACGAAGAGGGTGATACTCCAACAGATCCCTTTTTAACTAACCAAACGTCTGAGTACTCAAAGACAACTTCCTTTCTAGAGCTCAGAGCAGATAGAACTCAACTTTGAACGAGTGTCTGATGTTTGGTTCGCTCTCACCTCAAGCAATGTCAATGGAAAGCTAAACTCAGAGACACATGACTATGAAGAAGATGTCAAAAGTCTGAGTTTTCGGAGACAACTTCCTTCCCAGAACTTGCAAACCTGATATTAAGACTTATCTTACTTGAATTAACCTCAAGCTAAAGATAAAGATACTTAAGGATATAGATGAGGATGAGAAGAAAATGACTAAGGTTGCGTTTCTGACTTGTCAAATGTCTCAGTTATCAAACACACCTTTATTTCCAGAACTTCAAGCTTGGATCAATTTGATGGTGATAAAGCGAGCAAGACACGTTTTTTGTATTCGACAATATTTTCCTTGAACTTGGAGACAGATACAATTAAATGTGAACGTGCTGGAAAGGAGTAGAGATGCTTTGTCAGAGACCAAACTTTTAGGCCACTCATACCCAACACGATATAAACTATTTTCGAAAAGTTAAGTCGAACGCAATTTCAATGGTTCTTTGTAATGCTATTGAAATCGGAACCGGCTTGTCATTGTTGTGTACGCTCATTTAAATACACGGTGTGCGGATCTATTGTCTGCGTTCGACTTAACTTTTCGAAAATAGTTTATATCGTGTTACCCATACAAATTGGGGGCGGGTGAAGGCTGACGAATTGGAAGGAAGAGCTTGCATGTATAGAAATTATAAATCGTCTTCTTCTCGTCCTAAAGAAGGCACCAAATAGTAAAGATAGTACACAAATGGTGTAAACTCTCTATAAAGATGTAATGACGTACCTATTGATAGCATCAAGCGGACACTGGAATCATCGTTTGAATTGTTTTAAATCACCGTCGTTTATTCGCGGGAGCGTCAGCACGATCGGATAAGCTCGAACCAACCGTAATGTTGCCCAATTGTATTTTGTCTCATGTTATCCATTCGTAAAGTGGAAATTTGATGTGATATACTTTTATAACTTTTTTCAATTCAATTCAATTCAAAATAACATTTATTTTTTCCTTCAAACTGACACATTTCTGTATACATCAATACAATATTCAAAAAATAGAAAATCAAATGTCAATAATATCAAATGTCAATAATAACTACTGAGATTAATCACTTTTTATCGATATAATGGTGCAATAATTTATATCACATATATTTTAATGAGAGTATATACAAATTATATCTAAACCGAAATATTTCTGAGAGAAGGTGCGTATCGTTCCAAGGCTTACGATAATTTTAAACTCGGAGAATAAAGTATTCAATGAAATCGAGTTTGTTCATCATGCTTATCTTGTTCGTAACTACATGCATCAACGTGTGCAATATTCATTCTTTAGCCACCGCACACTTCACGACGGGCTCTCGACTGTCATACGACCCGATTTGGGTAATAGATCGCAATAGCATTGACAAGTGAAATCTATCTAATTCTTGTTCTGTATACTCATATATAGGGATACTAAGCGTGTGATTTCAATCAGCTTTATACCAGATACCGTATAAGGGGTGAATCCAGTTTAATGCCATTTTATCGATTTTATCATTAAGCTGAGTATCCCGAAATTCAATCAAAGATTTTCATGTGTTTAAATACTTTTGAGAGATACTATGACGCTTTCTTCTAAAATCGGATAGTAAGCCAGTCACAACGTTTGCGATGGGCTTTATTATTCTTCATTTTTTCCCAGCAAAACTTTACTTGGCGTGAATTCAATTTCGCCACGTGGAGAAATGCACAGGCTCAAATTGTGTTTCCACCAGAAAAAAACAAAGAATACAGTACCCATTTTTTTACTTGAACAACCAACAGTTCATTCATAGCTTTAATAAACAAAGTATATTGCTACCATGGACTGCACCCCCAAAGAGATCGTGCGCGCAGTGAATATAGGTCATCATATCATTAGATTTTGAGATTATTTTGGTACGAGAAGTTCGCGGCCTAGGCTGAAAATCTGCCCTATCATAACCGGGGACACAATGTCCGTGACCAACGTTGCCGTGACACAATGCCCGTGGCACAGTCCTCGGTCGTGTCCCTGGCGCACGCTTTGTTTTTCGGGTCACGAGCTAATTTCATGGCCCTCAAAACCTACCATTGGGCGTCCTTTAGGAATACAAAACAAATCATATTGTCAAATTGTCCAATATATTGTTAACAATTGCGAGGCCGACTCACGTTTTTTTTTATTTCTAGCCTGCGTCGGCCTAGCGTTTTTGGCAATTAAAACGCTCCCTCGTCGCAGGTCGTACACACAAAAAACAAGAACTCACATATTTGAGTAATGTGACACTATAATGACACACAGTTGAGTATTTTCATTGATATACTCACCAGTGTGTCATTATAGTGTCACTTTTTGCGACTTTACTCAGATCCATGAGTTCTAGTTTTGTGTGTGTACGGTAGACTGACGTTCGAAGAACGCTCCTTCAGTGCAAGCCAAACGTCAATCCACCGTATGATCAGTCTGTATGCACAGGGAGCGTTTTTAATTTTAACGAACGCTGAGCCGAAGCCGGCTAAAAACGCAAAGGCGAGAGTCGGCCCTCACGCTGGGGACTGCGAGATAGAAGGGTTCAATAACACTTTAAAAGCTAGATGTAAAGAACGCCATCTCAGTTTTAACTCTCAGTGTCCATGTGTTAATCTTCATTGTCCAAACCGGTTTGAAAAAAAAAAAATCAGTTCGGGAAGGTATCAAACACTATTTGAGCAATTAAAACAAAATTCAGAAAGCTGTTCTTCTCTTATCATTTCATCAAGTTTGATGATGAATCAACAAAAATTTAATTATAATATTTAGATAATACCAATAACACCAATAACGACACCTTTTTATTTAATCATAAGTCTGTTCTTGGGAATAGGATATACGATCACAAGCGTGCTCCGATTAACTTCAAAATTTTCACCCTCCACCTCCGGAAAGTTGCCCCCTCCCCCTCCCTCCTCCTCGCTTTTACATTACATCCTAACGAAGCCCTCTGCGACAGTGCGCTCCACATCCCGGAACTGACAAGCAAAAGGAGAAAAGAAAAAGAAAAACAGGAAAAAAAAAAGTCAAATTTGTCGCCCTCAAGCAAATTTCTGTGCTCATTTAACCTAAATATTGGCGCTCCTAACTTTGTAACTTTGACTCTGGGTGCTAGCGCTCGCAAAGGCCCCCAAATCAGGCCCCAAATTCCAATCATCGATACTGCCCTGTAGACAAGAAGGGATGTGAAATTGGACAGTGGGGAAGAGAGGGATATGTGAGAGAAAGATAGAGTGAGAGATGGGGGAGGGATGGAGAGAGAGAG
>BQKZ01003728.1:0-12612 GCA_036244855.1 Temnopleurus reevesii
AATCATTCCTATGTCGTATTGATGTTACTGCAAGATCCCTTCCCTGAATTCAATTACTGGATTATCTGACTTTCTCTTTACTCCTGGATGGGTCGAATAAACTGTGTCGTAATTGTCAACAGAACTGGAAGTATTAGGATATATCATGTTTTAAATATTTAATTCAATTTTCATGTAGATATTATGTGATTCCAATGCTGCAAAAAGACAGCTTATGATCTGCAGTATACCTATTAACAGTGTATTGCGTCATTTTAGATTCTTTTTAAGAAGGGAAGGATGAAATGGTCGTGCATATCAAAGAAATGCTCATGATCATTTCGGAGAATTAGAATAGTTTGGATATAAGGATTTTGCAGAAACTAATAATGGAAAGGTTTATTATCCTCATATCTCTTATGTCATTCAAATGGGATCAAACTGAAGATAGGATCAATTCAGTATAGCAATGCAAGATAATAAACCAATAATGGATACACTAACCTTTGATATTACACCAAAAATGGATGGTTGAAGAAATTGAAAGGTGTAAATAATTTTGAAGACGATTGTGTCTACTCCATCACACATCAGAGTGTTCTCAGATTGAGCGAAAGGACGAAATGCCGATTAATATGGAGATTTGCAGACATAAATGTGCAAGTCTACTTACCTAGCTGGAATACAATGTATTATTTTGAATATAGAAATGTCTGTTTCATAAATATGAGCATATATAGAAGAAATTGTTTCAATTTCTAGACGGGTTTCATGTTCCCTTGAATATATCGAACTTTCGTGATAAAAATTCCTGCAAGGATTATTACATTGATTTTTTTGGTAGTGGATTCTTAAGAGCACAAAAGACATTTCCTCATCAAAATGCTCCTCATCAATGAGTATTATAGAAGTATACAAGTAAAAGTAGAAGATATAAAATGACGACCAACGTTAGTAAGCTACACCCTTCATACCCATGTTCGTTGCATGTTAATGTGATATTGCAATGATCCTGCAACGTAATATTGCTTTGACGTATTTTGACTAGGGGAGCAGCGGGCAGCTGTAAACTGATCCACAAATCGATAGATTCGGTTTGTTTAATCCAGACATCTTTACAAATATTCACCTCCTCTCTCATCACGACTGGGCCAAACAGACATTTATTCATCTCTACATAGTGGCGGATCCAAGAGCAAGAGTAGATATTTTTATCGGATAGTGTTTTGGGAGGGGTCTCACAAAATAAATTTACAATTATTCATCTCCCTTCTCATTAGAGTAATCCAAACCTGCAAAGAGTCATTTATGTGCATACAGTGATGGCATTTCCATATTATCTTACTCTTTCTAAAACACAAAACTAGCCCAATGTTTGACAGCAATAGAAGGGAAATTCCCCTAACTGAATCAAACTGACATTCCAAATTCCTCCCGAGTGTTATAAATCTTATCCATGTGTGCTTCATGTGTCTTTAACTATCTACGGTAGATGTGGAAATTAGTTTAGCATATCCCATGCAGGATTCAATTCTGGGGCCTGTAACATAAAATAAGTGCAATAAATTAAAAATGAATCGTATCTCTATGGTACACGTTTTTCCATAGACTTACGATTAAAAAAAAATTATCGTAAGTTTAATTGTATCTTAATATATTCCAGGCACTTGGTCTAACATCAGACGTAGTAAATCTCGTTCACCTAACTTTATGGTTGCTATGGATACAAAGGACGCAGGTCACAAGGGGTCATAATATCAACTACCAACATCTTAAAGAAGAAATTTACCATGATGATGAAAGAAAATGTTTCCTTAGTGCCCAACATTGACTGGAAGACGCTGTGATTACAAATTCAGATTGAAATATTTTAGTGTAGATCAGAATGAATGCAATTTAGAATGTTGCCGATCTTGTCCTTATTACGGCATATTAGTCATTCTCAGGTAGATGTGGGGGTGGGGGTGGAAAATCTTTTTTTTTTAACTCAGCACATCAGATTAGCATGAGAATATTATCCATTGAATTTTGTAGCAATCTTGCTGCATCATTTTCTGGCTTCCTTTACCCGGCTTCCTTCGCCCTATACTCAATAGACACTCGTCAGAAAGGTGTTAACGGGCAATCAATCTAAATCGATAGGTGTAGAATTGAGCTCATTATGGTGATCTGTGGTAATCTCAGAAGGGACGTGTCCTATGTACATCCCAAGGGATCTATCTCTTATTCATCTGCTTGGAGATGGGCAGAATCTTAGAAAGAACAACAAACGAAAACAGAATGACGAATGACTATTCCTTTTTGTTTGCTTGTCTCCATAATTCGTTGCATATTTTCTTGCAAATCAGCTTCTCTGCTCTCATGTGTACAGAGGTGTATGTTGTTATTACAGCTTCAGTTCACTCCTCATCCATAAGCAGTGGATCTAGATGGACCAGGGGGTTAACGCCCCTTTCTCACACTGATTTATCATATTGTGTGTGTGTGTGTGTGTGTGTGTAGGTTTGTTTGTTTGTTTTTGTCTTGCTTGTCCGAAAACCATTGTCCATCCCGTTTTTACCTCCCATTTCCCGTCTCGCCCCCCCCCCCCCCCTCTCTCTCTCTCTCTCTCTCTCTCTCTCTCTCTCTCTTATCTCTCTCCCCCTCCCCCTCTCTCTCTCTCTCTTGCCCTCTATTTCCCCCTGTCCCCCTGTCTCTCTCACTCTCACCTCTACCCCATCTTCTTTTTTCCTCCCCGCTCTCTCCCATATTGCTCTTTCTCTCTCATAAGATAGAGCCTTTCTTTTTCTGTTCTTATAACCATCAACCATGTTTCGTAATGATATCAGTATTAGATGTAGGTCTGAATTCACTAAATAAAGCTGAGTGAATCCATCAAGAAGTTTCCTTCCTCCGCAGTGAAACAAAGCTTTCAACACATCTATTAATGTAGTTTGTCAAAAATCCCCTTAACTGAGTTTACTGATTTTTTTAAAATTTCATCGTGTTTTTTAACGATATTGAATTCTATGGAAATAAGATAACAAGATTCAACTTCAGCAAGAGCATTATACGAAAATAGTGTTACCATATTGAAAATAAGGAGACTATTGCATAGCCCTAAAATAATTCTTGTCCTGTTCTGAAACAATGAAATGAGCCATCGAAACTCATCAGCTCATGGTATTATGATTATTGGTATAAAATACTTTAAATATTTAAGGTCTATATTGTCCTGATCCGTTTCAGACAATAAAGTCCCTCCAAGCCACTTTTATATTCCTCTTTTCAATGAAGTGTATAACCATTATTGTAGCTATCCACCATCACCCTAAAAGCCCCTGTGTGAAGCTTAGGCAATCCCTCTCAGTTCGTGGGTTCGCAATCAATATTAATCATTCAGATGAATATAATAAAGATATCTAATTATAGAAATCCCCATGCCAACAAATTTAGATCCAGTGAAGCTATATGTCAATTAGTTGAATGTATTTGGTCGGTTTGGGTATCTTAATTGAGGGGGACAGAGACAGATTAATGTGTTGCCTTGATGGTCAGATATAATTATGGACATATAATGGACAATTTTCTTTGATTGACCTGTTGCATCGCCCTGGAAATCATTCTAAAAGAAATAAAGTATATACTAGGTACGTAGTGAAAATTGATTATATGTCTGATAAGAGTAATTTTTTCATGAAAACCTTCGTAAACACTTCAACTTTGAAGAAAAATATTGAGCCAGATGCTTAGATTGTTATCATGGTTTTGTGATTTTATTTTCTTATTTGTTTGACGTAAACGCCAAAGTAAAATTACCTATTCTTGAAATGGCGATATTGATGAAAATCAGCAAAGGATGTAAAAAAGAGGGAATTATACAGACACTATCAAGATATGAATTAAGCGCACGACTTTATCGCAACATATGCACAGTGTGCCTGTAATTGTAATTGGGTATTTTCGAACTTTTTACACGAAAACAATGTTGAACAATGTCTTTAATGTCTTTTGTCATGCATACATAAATTTTACTTTTAATGGCACGCCATCGACCACAGTCCAAATATGTTGTTAGACACTTTTCCGACCTTCACTGTTTACGTACACATGAATTCACTCATAGTCGTCTTCGTTGACTTACCGAGTGATGAGAGCAAAGCCGAGAGGTTGTCATTAGATATGTAATTATCCAATGACAACGTCTCCATGGAAACAGCGTCCGTAGTTCCGCAGTATGATGTAGTCTCTGGGCGCAGTCTCTTGGTGGAGTTTCTGGTGGAGTCTCTACGCCCCCCCCCCCCCCCACCTCATCCCCACTCACAATATCAACCACACACAGTTTCAGATTCTTTAAAGTAGGCCCTTTAAGGCGTTTTGTAGACAGGCCATTGAAATTGCCCCCTAATTCAGATTATTTTTTTAAGTAGGAAATTTTGCAAGTATACCCTTATCACATGTTTGAAGAGGTCAAAATAAAAATCACCCCTAATCAATTTTTGGGAAAATGTCCACTTTCCTTCCTACACACCATTCCTTACTGGAATACATGCATTCAATGGGTTCTGGTTGGTATACAGGTTTCAGCGTTACATCAAAAAGTGATTCCGTATTCCAAGACTAAAATTTTGCTCGTATGATTTTACCATCAGCTGGTCGTGAACAGCGCGAATGATGTTTTAGCAATTTTATGTGATCATACAGGATATTGCTCATCAAAATGATCCTGCGTATTCCAATACAGCCAGTCACGTGACTAATGGCGGGCACGTGAAATACATACCTGTTCAGGAAATTAGAATAATACAAAAATGGAGGTTTTGTAGACAGATTCGATAAATGCTGAATCACGATTCAACATTTCTTAATTGCAAAATCGTTACCCTGTCTGACTGATGCCCTTATCAATTATTCCCAATGATTTATGTATTAATGTATTTATTACAATCGCATACCCTCCTGCACATATTAGTTTCGCTTCCTCGTAGTCTACTTGTCTGTCGTCCCATTTATTATTTCATTCCTTTTCTGTTTCAATAGATATATTTGGGGGAAAATAGAAAGGAAGGCATTTCTAAACTAAGATTACAAATTTTCCGAGTTTAGATGATACTCACACATCATTTATGCATGAGACCAGTCGAGAAAATAGTACATAGAGTGAATTAAAAAGGTGGCTGAGACAAGTTCTTGATCAGCGATAAAACCACCGAAAACAATTTTTTCCAGATACAGAGCTGAAATTTCATAATATTCGTCTAAAAATACATCAAACCGTCTCGTCTCTCGGTCTCTCCCGACTATCTGACTATTAGAGCGATATCTTAATTGCTCTTTTCAGCCGAAAGCTTTTTGTCTAATCAAACAAGACGAAATGTTAATGGACTAATGTATGTTGAAAGCATAGTTTAATCAATTTAATGATTATCAAAATGCTTGACCTATCGGAACCAAATAATGTTCTTGTTTTATACGTGATTAGAATTACCAGTTAGATCGTAGTGAATGATATATAAGATAATTCATTTTTATTTCCAAACAGCACGGGACCTAATTTATTCAGATCTTGTACGCATTGTTTATTGAAAAGACGAAATTGATTAAAGAATATTGGAAGGAAATGCTGAGAAGAAATGCAACAAAAAGAAACATTAGTATAGCGAATAAACTAGGTTTGCTATTGTCATTCAAAATAAAACGATTTTTAAAAATTTCGAAGAGTTTTCTATTAATTTGTAATACTTTCCAATTCAAATATATTAAATACAAGGCAATTTCTGATGTTGGAGAGGGTTTTTTAAGCGTGTTGTTTTTTAGGAGCAGTGATGATACTGAATGTAGTTAAATTCGTCGTCACTATACGACGATAAAATATTCACTTCAATGTATAAACAGCGAATGATAAATAATAAATGAATAAAATAATTTCCTTTTTAATTGTTACCTCCCAGTCAACACAAATGTGGTATTGATATTTTCTTTTAATTAATCTCGTGCTAGATTCAATCACCGTAACAAATATCATTTCTTTTTCTCCACCCAACTTCCCGTTTTTATTTCGCGATCGAATAAAGAGAATAATTGTAATTAACAATAGTTTGGGTGTAGGTAATATTATTAATTGAAAAAAAAACTTCCTATTTCACAACGTGTCATTGGTCATTAAAAGCATGTCATCGGCACTGGCCTTGAAGCCACACGCAAGCTTTTAATCACTGGAAAATTATTCATCTTATTGAAATTAATTCAATTTATTATGATCATTAGAAAAGAAGGGTTATAAAAATGTCCGATTATTTTAGAATCGGTTCAATGAATCTTGTTCTAATTTGTTTTCTTGATCGATGTGGGTCACGTGTTATAAATTAGTCTCTCTTAAATTGATTAGATTTATGTGAGGTGACGAAAATGAATGCACATAATTTTTAATAATTCTAATCTGAACCCTCTCCCTATAAACGGTTTGGGGTTTAATCATGTTCAAATATTTTAAAGCTCTTGCTATCGTTAGAAAAATGCTTGAACTATATTTAATTGCTCGTTCATGCCTCAATGAAGTAAAAAAAAAAAAAAAAGGAATAGCCTACAGAAAATTATGTTACACAATATATTTTTGTTTTTAGCAATATCGAAAGATTTTTTTTCAGCGCGTTGAGATCTATAGCGTGTCAACTTTTAACAAAAAAAATCATGTTAGCCTGTATCCCCGAACTTGATTAAAAATCGTTATATGTGAATATGAATAATGGAGTATGATTTGAGCGATGCTTGGTAAACACTGAAACCGATATAGTTTAAACAAAGTGTCTGTGTATCACGAAACCAAGCACCAGACTACGTGACGATGAATGACAAGAAATTATCAAAGAAAAATGAATTGAGCATTGTATATTCGTTCAGATGTTCTTCCGAATGCGAGTATAAAATTAACTCCTTATTACTTTTTTACTTACTACACATCAATGACTTTTTCCCCCAAACCGATTACCAAACAATTGCCTAAATGTGATAATTTGTTTAAAAACACCCTTGCATACAAAATTGTGTACAGAATGTGAGCTATGCTGGAGGCCCACCAACTTTAAATTTTGCGTTGCCCCCGCCCCCACCCCCACGGAGGAACTGACGAGACAAGATAAAGGCTGGTACCTTACATTCTACTCCCCCCCTTGTGCCTGAGGAGCTGATAACACTATTATGACATAACAACTCCTGAAACTGCATGTGAAATGTTACATAAGGCTATGGGAGGGGTGGGGAGGGGGGAAGAAAAACTCAATTTTAATATTTTTTTAGTTTTTATATCAATGTTCTGTTTTAGTATCTCGTGAATTATACATTCATGTTCGAATAATGGCATTTCAGAACTTCCTTATTAATTTTGAACGCAATGTAAAAATGCGTTTGAGAGATGATACACTAAGAAGGTTCAGGTTTGCATCCATATAGCTGCAGTCGCTGGTACGATATCAGTACCCCTTAGGTTGGAGATAATTATGCACTTCAATACCCCCCCCCCAATTGGTGTGATGCTATTGTACCAGTGCGCTGCACCGGCTGTACCCCTATTTCTCAGTGTGTATGTTGATTGGTTTGTTCCAGTCGTCCATGGTGCATTAACCCATCCCCCTTCCCCCCCCCCCCCCTTAGGTTGGAGATAATTATGCACTTCAATACCCCCCCCCCCATTGGTGTGATGCTATTGTACAAGCGCGCTGCAGCGGCTGTACCCCTATTTCTCAGTGTGTATGTTGATTCGTTTGTTCCAGTCGTCCAGGGTGCATTAACCCATCCCAGGACTCGTTCATTCCCATTTGTAAAACTGTTCTTGAATTAAGGAGAGAGCATGATCACTACCTTCCGTTTCCGCCCCTTAAAAAGGTCATCGCATCTCACGTCCTTCCATATCGAATCCCTTACGTTCCCCTTTCTTTCTTTGCTTCTGAATTTCTTTTTTTTCCAGGCCAGTAGCTGCTATCCCCATTTTGTATTAATTCGTATTCCAATCATAGAAATTGCTCCTGTGGCAAGTGAAAGTGGAAATGCATTCAGTTGTAATTGACAATTTTAATTTATGAATGACGGGTTTTCCCTTTCCCGCTCTATTCGTTCTCCTTGTCTCTCGCTCTCTCTCTCTCTCTCTCTCTCTCTCTCTCTGTCTCTCTCTTCCTTCCCCTCTCTCAGTTTTATTCTCCTGTTCGCACTCATTTCATCTCTGTTTCTATATAAAATTATGCATATATCTCTCGCACACACACACACACACAATCGTAACACGAAGCTTCAATGAACATAATGCTGATGAAACCCGAATGATTCAGGCCTTCTTTCTGTCCTTTTCTCCCCAATCAAACATTATCTCACATCTATCTCTCACACATGATTTACACACTCACGGGTAAAGCTTAAGAATCATAGGTGGAAAATTTGCAATGATGTGCCAATGTCGTTAGGTGTTAAACTTTTTGACGAATGTACACATTATTACCCTGTATGTTGCAGGATTTTTGAAGTGTAAGTGATCACTTTCCCCAAAGTTAATCCTATACCAACTCAATCAATTTGATTTGTGTTCCCATCAACACTGTTTGATAGTTTCAATATGTAGAATAATTGATTCTCGGCACAAATTTTAGCAAGAAGTTTGTCTATTTAACCACAATTCGGAGAAAAATGCGACACTGTAAGCAAGTGGATGATGCCGTGGTATGCGAGATCCATTGCCCATTAGGTTTAAGCCTGTTAAAAGCAGTATATAAGTAAGAACGCATACACATTCTTGCTGTAACTTCTTGGAACTGAACGGGTATCTTGTTAATAATATAATAATGATAATTCAATTTTTATAAAGCGCATAATAAAACATATGAATTCTCTATGCGCTGTACAAATTTAACAATTAGCAATTGATGCAATGTAATGTAATGAGCCTCAATGTAATGAGTAGGGCAAGGCCCTACTCAATGTAATGAGTAGGGCAAGTTCGATCCGGGGGGGATGGGAGGAGGATGATATACGTCCAAACAGGAAATTTAGTTCTTTATCTGCAATTCTCCTGTACCTAGCCTAATATAATTCGACGAAGAAAAAAAAACTTTTGCTCTTCTGAAAAATAGATTTGAATCCCAAAATCCATTTGGAGACAATCCATTTCGTACATTTTCTGAAAATTACGAAATCGTCGTTCAAATAGATTTATACAGGAAATATAGCATTTTTTATTTGATTTATTTGTCGAGACAGAATCAATATATACAATACAATATATGAACAATGAAAGCAATATGACAATATTTGACAGGATTAACGTACAAATGAGGTCTTATACAGAAATGAATGTCCAAATGTATACTACAACAAAATACATCTGAATAAAAAAACATATTAGATCGAAAAGAAAACTATTTACAGCAATTGAAAGAGCTGAGAAAAATAAATAAAAATGTAAAATACTTTTATACAAGAAAATGAAGTTTCAACGATACCATACCGGGAAATAAAAAGCACAGTTGTCTTTGAAATCCTATCTCATTATAACGTGACCATGTAATTTCCCTTGTTCGAGAACTTTATACTTTATGCCAAATAAAAACCTTTTTTATATAGTATTACGCAGAAGAATGACATGTCACCTCCCCCCTCAATTCTTCTAAATAAATGCTAGTGGTTCTAACTCCATCTCTCACTCGATGCAATCTGTATAAGTCCCGGTCACATAGGACCCCATAAGCAACACGATTCACCCCGACTCGTTGTTCTAAGTCAGTTAACTGTGAATTAACAAAGAGTCGGGGTGAATCGTGTTGCTTCCGGGTTCCTATGTGACCGGGGCTTAAGCAGCGAACTAGCGAATGGACGAGGATAGAAAATCAAAATTGTATCGTGATAAATGAAGTGGTGACTGAAGCACGGTGTTTCATTATGGTTGCCTTAAGCCCCGGTCACATATGAAGCAACACGATTCACCCCGACTCTTTCTTAACACAAAGTTAACTGCCTCAGAACAACGAGTCGGGGTGAATCGTGTTGCTTCCGGGGTCCTATGTGACCGGGACATTAGGTAAACAGTCACTCAATATTATATCGACTGTCTGCGCATGCATCACTTGCAGTGTGCCCTGGTGGTATGCAATGGACGACTCTTTTGATTAAACATTATATTACAGGACAATGAATTAACCTACCCTCCTTAAAAGGTAAGGTGAGATACCGTCTACAAGACTTGTTAAAATCACAACCGTTTGTGCATTTTCGTTTCCCAGTCAGAGAAAATTTCAGACAGCGTGAACAAAAATGTTGCCATCGGTGTAATGGACTTTAAAGTCTGTGCGTCGCGCCATGAACTTCCATAATGCAAGTGCACCGGTCGTCGAATTGCGGATAGAAAGCTTTTTAAAAGAGTTTCCCCACTTACAGACTCTCCAAGTGCTGAAAAATGTGAAACATACCGACCAAAACAAGTTCTTGGATAATCAAACGAAAGTTAAAAATCGTTAAACAGAACGGGTGTACGCTTGTAGGGTGCGTTTCTGACGCACTGACGAACCCATCGATGAGAAACAGGAACATAGAAAAGAAAACAAATCTTATTCAATCCTTCACCATCGACAACGACTCAAACCTCCTTGCTTCCTCTTATTTGTTTCCGATATAGCAAACAAAACTACATCAGAATACATGAAATGAAACGCTATAAATGCAAAGCGTCAAACAAACAATTTCTATTCGCTTTGGGAATTTTCAACATATATTTGGGCAATATTAAATTCACGGTTTATTGTCATTTGTGTTCCTAACCCCCCCCCCACCCACCCCCCCCCCCAAAAAAAAAAGTGGCATAAGATAGGTAAAATTATATGTAAGATATTTTTACAGGAATTGAGCAAAATGAACCAAGACATCTTTCAAAGAAAATTTGAAAATGTGTTATATTATTTCACTTAAAATATTGGAATTGAATGGACCATTCCATTACCTCATTCAGAGCGATTATGGAAAGCATAATAATTATTGTCAGCCAATAACTAATCAATTTGCATTCTCTCGGTGACTTCACGGGTTAAAAATCGTTCTGTGGCCAATGGTGGCGAGCGAATTATTTTGAGACAAACCCCTTTCAAAATTTAAAATGTATTATTATAATACTAGATTAGAGGCATCTTGATATAGCAATTGATCTAAAAAAATATCATATTGTGCGTCATGTACACATATACAAACAGATAAAAACAGACACACATACACACTCGTACATACACACACACACACACATACATACACCCCTCTCTCTCTCTCTCTCTCTCTCTCTCTCTCTCTCTCTCAATCATTCTGTCTCTAATTAAAACGCGGGTTGAGTAATAAATACAAATTTTATGCGTTCTCTTTACAGAAAGGTTGTTCATTACAACCTGGGAGCTTGCATGAGGCATAGCAGCTATGGTGCAAATTGGATTCTCAGTATGTTTAGTTATATTGTTACTATAGGAATATCACGTAACTGCGTTCTTTGTCAAGAGACATACATAATGGAATATATTGATAAACCGGTCTGTCCACAGAGTAAAGAAGAGCTGGTAAAGAAGACATGTGAATTAAAGAAAACAGTGATGAAAATGATGACGTGTATAATTCGTACATATATCACTCTTTATCATATAATTATTACCATCATTATGAATGATCAATATGATTATTATATAGATAAAAGGGCAATCAGATGGCAGAAAAATTTCCGAAAATTTGCCGAAAACTTTTATAAGATTGTGTCAAAGACATGATTTAATTGTCATTCAGAGCAGCTACCAAGGCGCTCTTCTATCTAAGCCTGTCGGATTGCATTAGACTTTATATGATAACATTTGCCAACTTGAATAGTTATTAAGTTAACTTAGCACCATTTAACATTATAATTGATTGTCTCAGCTGGTACTGGGTCCAAATTCATCCAACTAATTACACGGTTCACGACTTTAGGTTTTAAACAAGACCTTCTCAATCGTTATCGTTCTTCTAAAAAAAAATCACAAATGACAATCACATAATGTGTGAGATTAATAATGAGCATTCGGCTTTATTTGTGAAAATTAACACATCAGATTGATGTGGTGTACGTCATGGTGAAGTATGAGGATAACTATAATTGATGAGGAGAGTGTTTAGCACGTTGTTAGGTGACACCCATCACGTAGGTTGAGTTATGAAAGGAGAAACACCCGATGTACCCAGATAATAGGCGGTTTTTACTAATAGATGCAAATTGCATGCATATATCTAACACAAAGGTTGTTCTCGAGAACCCTAAATCTTGCCCGAGGCTTGCCCGACATAGCAACAAGTAATATATGCTAATTGGATTCCAAGTATGGTAGTCTTATTTTTATTATGGGACCTAATTTTCCTATAGGTCCATGTCTTTATTAGCTAGTTTGATACGATATTTCCATTTAAGTCGTTTCCAATTTTAATATGAATTTTCACTTGACTTGTTAAAGCTTACATAACTATGATAAACATACTGAAATCCATAAAAACACATATTCATTAAAATGTTGCATCTATAGTAACAACAATGGAATCTAATAGAATACTGACTTTAGATGGTACATGTAGACCGATATTATCTTATACAAATTCCGCAATATTTTAGCAGTCTTT
>BQKZ01003728.1:12814-25518 GCA_036244855.1 Temnopleurus reevesii
CACTTTGAGAATCATAGCAGATTAATGAAGACTTTCAGAATGGGAGATCTTCAGTTCTTCGACATACTCCAGGATGGAGCCTGCTATATGCTTGATTTGTTTGTGGATAGAGGCACATACGATGGTAAATTGTGATATTTGGGTATATATAAGAAATCTTCTCCCATAAACACCAGAGCTGATGCTGGCCATGCAGTTCCCGGACAAACCTAAGCAAACATATGCATAGCTCCATCCTCATCAACCCCTGAAACATAACAATGGGAGGGATTCTAATTGACCTCTTGGTAATCTCCGTGACAGTCTTAATAGCCTACTTAACATCAAAACAATGTGGTTAGGGGCATGTAGGCACTACCTCCCCCTTTTTTCTTCTTGCAAGTGAGTTTTCAGATATATTAAGGGGAAGTGTGTCTGCTCATCATCTTTTTCCAATGAAAACTCTAACTACGGGCCTGATCCCTGATGTACGAATGTCATGCCAGTGTTACGGAATGCATGCTCTGGAACTTTAGAAGAAGTGGCTCTTTGCACTCAGTACAAATTATCCACCACGGAATTCTTATAGCCCTAGCCAGCAAGAATTTGACTTGAAGAAGGAATGTTTCCTGTGAGATTCTCCTTTTCCAAACGATGATATGAACCTGATCTTAAATGTCATCCTGAGAAATTATGCTTTTGGAATAAGGACTTTCTTGATAAAGCTCTGTCTCGAGACAGATGAGATGATCCACGAGTACTGGATTAAGGGGGTATTGTGAGATGGAAATGCTTTCAAGATCTGATACTTGGTTTTAATGTCTCAGACTGTCTCAGAAATGGTTAGAACGCATGGGAATGGTGCCTTCAGATGCAATACGAATGTAAAAAGTGGAACAAAACACCTGAGTCAACTCATGCCTTCTGTAGTCGATTCAAGTCATTTAATGCAGTAATGATGGAATTGGTTGATACTTTTTAAACCTTGTATTTCACATGTGCAACCATTGCGCAATGAATGATTTACCTAAGATAGGAATCCCCTGAAAGTTTAAGTTCCCTTTTTTACATTTTAAATCATTATTGACTCAATTTAGCTAGCAATGAAACAAAATGTGGTAATATTCAGTACGCATTCACAAGAAGAACGTCAAAAAGGATGAAAAATTAGATTCAAAATTGGCAAATCAACTAACAAAACAATCGGTAATCAAGATCGGACTTTTTCAGCACCTCAGCCAAATAAATGTTGGTCAAAACTACCAAATGTGCATGTTGTCTTATCAAATGCGATATTTTTTTTTATGTAGCACCCTATAATTTCCATGGTTGGTCAGAAAAGTTGACATATGGCCGTTTTGAAATTCAATATGGCGGCTGATTGTGTGACAAAAGCCAATGGAACCAAAATGATNTTAAAGCTTACATAACTATGATAAACATACTGAAATCCATAAAAACACATATTCATTAAAATGTTGCATCTATAGTAACAACAATGGAATCTAATAGAATACTGACTTTAGATGGTACATGTAGACCGATATTATCTAATACAAATTCCGCAATATTTTAGCAGTCTTTTGTATTTTCTTTTAAAGAAGTGTCGTTCAATATGAGCGTTTCAGCATATTTAAAGTGTTTTGTTTTTGGTTGGGGATGGAGATTTAATTGATATTTTGGTATTTAAGAAACCTCAAAAATATCCTCCATTGCGTATACACCAATTCAGTTGATTGCATTTGACATTTCAATGAGTGCTTTTATAATCAACAATCCACCCGTATTGTTACCATGGTTCTTGTACATATTTTAAGCTCCGGTGATATTTCATTGAGGTAATTGCAGGCCGAGCTCAATGAGAGGATAATAATACACGCCGAGTGGATCCCCCGTAAACCACTAAAGTGCTGAAGATAGATACAAAATGTAGTTATCAATCAGAATTCTGATTGAGATTTACACCGATGCATACCAACAGATCCAAAAGAGCCATTATGATAGATAGTAGCGATAACAATATTTTATTCATATTGTTCATAATTATTCATAATCCTGATCATAGTCCACAGAGTATAGTTTATGGAAATTATGATATTTTCGCTGATATACAGAATGAGATTCTATTATTTGTGTGTTTGATGTGGGTGTGCGTATGTGTGTACGCATATGTGTGTTGCACAATTTTATTCTACACGTTTTTCTTTTTTTCACCGTGTACTTAGTCATTTTACTTCGCACATTCGACTCATGCTACGTTCACCATGTTCACAATACGAATCAAACTATTTATCTGTTCCATCACTGTGGAAGCAGCACGATTCAACGCGACTCTTTGTTCGCAGGCAGCCAACTGTGAACTGAACAAAGAATCGTGTTGAATCGTGTTGGTTCCGTACGCCTATGTGACTGAAGCCTTAAGCCCTGGTCACATGGGGCCCCGGAAGCAACACGATTCAACACGACTCTTTGTTCTGAGGCAGTTAACTGTTAACTACAACAGAGAATCATGTTGAATCGTGTTGGTTCCGTACGTCTATGTGACTGAAGCCTTTAAGCCGACACCAAGCACCATAATGTGATCTTGATATTGAAATTGAAATGTTACATTCAAATGTTCCCTTGATGATTTGCAGTAGCTATTTTGGGTTTGGGCATTTTTATCATAAAATGAAACATTTGCTGAGAAGAAATTAAACCGAATTATGTGGTTCGTCATAACAAAAAAATTGAATAAGAGAATTATATGTATTTTATTGTCCATAAATGGACCATGTCATCATCCAGTACTATAAGGACATACGAAGTAGTAAATACAGCACCTTTATTGCATCCTAAAGTATAAATTCCCAGGCCTTGAAGGCAGAAGCAACACGATTCAAACTGCTTCCATATGTCGAGTCGTGTTCAATCGTGATCAGTCGGGGACTGGGGAATAAAGTATTCGTCGCTTGTTGGTTTTTTTTAAACAAAATTTGCCATTTCATTAAACAGACGTATCAGTCAGCAATCATGTCAGGGAATGGGACAAACCCGCGACGAATTTGTCTTCATCGTTGCAATATATATAATTACTTCATCCATTTCTGCAATCTACTCTTGATACCCAGCATACTGTAGTGTATATATAGCCTATATTTTTTATTAATCTTCATTAAGTGCCACGGCTGATCCGTGAATCCATTTCATATTCAAATGCAAATTTAGGCTTGGATCTCATAACAATACTTCCAATTTCTCTCACTGAATGATCGAATGGGAATGATGGAAAATACATTTTTAATATAACCCTGCATAACAGATTGCTGTTAGTAAATGCACAGGAAAATTGTTTTGATTACCTTGATGATGAACAGGATATGTTATTTGTTCATCTGTTTATTCGTTATTATTTTAGTAGGATTGCCCAGAGCAGAGCACTGTTTTTCACTGAGGCCTACAACAACAAAAAAAATGAGCATATAGCAAAAATACAAAGGAAATTATGCATGCATAACATATTAACATTAGGCTGCAAATTTGAGTTAAACTAATGACCAGCATCTGAAGAATTAACTTTAACAGAATACCAAACATGCTAAACAAAGGATATATTGATAATAATATGTGATTAAATAGAAGTATATTGGTATATTTGTAGTAGTAGTTTAATTTGTGGAAGTAGTACGGGTAGTCGTAGTCTATTGTTGTAGTAGCTTAACATTATTCATGTTATTATCTTGTATTTGCTATTTGTTTCATAGAATTCAAATAATACTGAATCGCGGACCATATTATTCATATTCATTTTTACACCAGACCTACTTTAAAAAATAGTTCTGAATTCAGCTTCAAGTCATGTATCATTTATTCAACTACATGAATGTATTAGGATCATTTTTTTTTTTTATATGATTTTAATATCTATTTCATGAATGTATTTTCATTTGTTATTTTATACGGAAAATAAAACCAACCCACCAGCCGAAGTATTCCGTTACGAGATGCTATTAGGGACATTTAGCATGTACAAGACGGTAGTGCCGATCACAACGTTAGCTCTAAGGTCCATTCAAGAAGTAGTGTTGTGTTGGTGCACCCTTCTGGAACGGACCTTAGAGCTAACGTTGTGATCAGCCATACCGTCTTGTACATGCTAAAGGTCCCTAATTCCTTCATAGATGGTGACACTGATGGTGATATAAATCGTATCCCTCGACGTTATTGATTTTGAGAACGTTTACAATTCGCTACCTCACAAGCCACCTCCCCCCCCCCCCCCCCCCCCCTCATTTCTTATGGCCTCTTTAAACCCGTGGCACCCTTACAGTGAATCCACCTGCGCCTTTGATCAATCAATAAAACCAAGAGGCCTTGATAAAAGCAGATCATTAATTGGTACATTGAGTTTTAACGTCAAACATTTACCAACTCTTTACACATCTCTCAATCAAAAGGCCCAACAATAACGCCCTGATCCAGGCCCGAAATACCACACTGCTCTTTTGTGAAGCCTTGCGTCTGTTGCCATGGAGATGTCGATGAGAGTTTCTTTTGAGAGGACGATTCGGGGACAAGGACTGTGTCAAGAGCATTGGGTGGAGAGAATAAGATCGAAGGGAAAGTTCGAGCGCTGATTTTGCTTTTTAGATTTTACAGGCGGCAGGGGGTCTGTTTGAACACTTTTTCTACAACTTACATAGATGAGTTTTGAACAAGGTTCATTAGGAATTGAAACCGAATTGGCCCCGTATCGACCCGTATTGTTCCGTATGGGATAGGATGTAGGCCACTCCGGGTATCTGAAGGTCAAATCGGGTCCACGAAGTACTTTTTGTCGTATGGACCCGGCATGATAGTTCGTCTTATTATATGGATGTAACTACAAAAATAATTCCTCCATGGGGGACGAATTATTGTGTAAAAATATTATACCAAATATTTTCGGGTGCGCAAATAGGGCTTGTCGGGCCATATATTGAATTAGATTTTGTAGGCATGACAGAATTTTTAACATCTCATTTATATCTATATAGAATCCAACATCTAGGCACACACAAGTTTAGACTAATTAGTTATGAAATAGAAATTGAGAGAATAACAAGTAACGCTTGAGCATCATGTCATTATCGTAATTTCGGCTCCTGACATCCCTCTATAAATTTATAAAGTGCTCACCGCAATTTATTTTAGCACAAGAATAGGGGCGGTATGAATGGGCACAATGCCTTGGCATTACGAGCCTTCCCCCATTGAAACCAGAAGAAGGCGTGTACGGACATTTGTTGTTAGGATTATAAAGAAATCGTTTCTAGACCGCTATAGTCATCTTTTGTGGTCCATCACTTTCCATTGAAACACCACATCTCATACTCTACACACCACAGACAGCATGTTATTAGTGCACTGATACTGGGAGCATATCAATATCTGTATCAAGCAAATTATTGGATTCACCTTTTAATTGTGCGTTGATTTCGAGGAAAGCTGCTATAATCTATTAATGGACAGTCTGTTGCCACACCAAAGCCCTGCTATCCTCTCTACATGCTCTTGGGGCAACAATTATATATTGCTGTGGATTAACAACGCGCTGGAACATAAGCTCTCTATATGGATAATACAGATGTCATGATATAGATCCGGATATTTTTTTATTCTTTTCGAAACACATAGATATTCGTCGAGTGGAAAGAGGTGAGTGTGAGACGCAGATTAGTATTGTATATGTCCTTATTTTCTACAACGATGATTAAAAAACACCAGTTAAATATTATAAGTTTGTATCTCTTATACTGCATTCCTAATGACGGAGGTGATTTATAAGACTGTATTCATTTGGTACAGTAATATGAAACCTGTTGAATATCATTCATATCTCATATTGGCATGGATGATATCTGAGAATACATTCGGTTGAATATTATATATTCGTATCTTTCATCAGAGCTGACAAGAATCCATCAATTTACTTCCGATTAACAGATATGAAATATAGCAATGCACGCAGTTGGATATTATATGAAGTTATATTGCACTGACCAGTATTAATACGAGTAGGTATACAATGCACAAACCAGAGTATCAGTAGCCGTGCTGAATTGAGTGAAATTGATTGACACTTTAAATAGTATTGTTTCTCTTTTCATCTCTCTCTTAATCAGCACATAGAGACAATTGTGTGATATGCGCTTTAATATAAGTACACGATATTATTATTATTATTATTATTATTATTATTGAACTGATCCTAAATTGTATTTGTTATGCATTTCGGTATTACAGAAATGATTGCATTATCTTCTTCGGTTAGTTTATGTTCAAGCAGCCAAATTCATTGTTATTAATTGTTCGAGCGTTTTCTAGTTTTGAGAGCAGCGAGTTGGTTTAAAACAAACATCGTCATGATCGTAGTTTCGTAGATTACAGGTTTAGGGTACATACAATTATTTGTGAATGTGTCTCGACATTCTGAAGGGAGCCACAATGCAGAGGTTTCAACTCATCCTTGTCTTGACATCCGAATACATGCATTTCGTTCTCTACCAATTTCAACACTCAAAAGTATGTCCTACATTATAATATTTGTCTGATACCCCCAAAGGATTTGTTTTAAATTGTAATATCCGCATTGTTAACACTCATAATGGTTGATATACCAAGCCTTTAAATCTGTTGGTTGATATTCTTCCAGTCAAAACTAGGCTATTAATAGATCAATGTTGTAATATATTCAAGTTTTATGAACGCTTCTTTGTAAAACGCACAATGACAAGCTATTTGTTTACCTGATAAAATAATCGCATTTCAATAAAAGGAACATGGATAACACGCAGTGATTTTTGTTAGGTTGCTCAAGCTTCAATATTTGGCCAACCTAGCAACGTTGATGTATGCAACTAGCCTCCTGACTCATTACCAGGTGAATACATTGTTCGTCTTGGGAAAATACATGAAAGTGGTCTATTGGTCTAAGATATACTACAATTTTAATATTTCGTTTTTATACCTCCTAATAAAAAATGTTTATGTTGAGTTGAGTATTGAGGTAACTGTAATTTGTTACTACAATGCAGACACGAGTCTGTATTGTACAGTGTCTTGTACCTTCATTACTCTTTAGAAACGTTTTTTTTTTTAAATTGGAAAATAAATACAATACAATACAAACGTCATTATCACATTTTTACATGTACATAGTACCCTCAAAGGAGATATAGAAAAAAATGAATATTTACGACAGAGAAAGAGGAAAGAAAGAGGGACCGAGCTCTAACGTCACTGTCCGAAAGACGCTACTGGGACTCGAACCAGCAGTGTGGGAAACCAACCCAAACCTGTTCACTCTCCCGTACACCAGTGCACACTTTGATTGTAGTGGCACGCCACGGCAACCGGGGGAGATCTTTGAATTGTTTTATAAAATGGAAAGGTTAGCGGCCGCAGGGAAGAAAATGTAAACTAGTTGGCCAGGGTGGTGATGTCATATAGATTGATGAGTGCGTTGAATATCTACGAACTGCAACCATTTTCTCCCTGCTACATCGGGTCACAACAGTGATGAAAATATAGGTCTGATTGACGGGTATTATTTGTTTGCCATATTTAAAGTAAATTCTCTGCGTAATCTAGTTTATACCGTACCGTGACTTTGCCATCTTCCTACACAGAAGTTTTAAAGGATTGTTGAACTCTGGACAACAAGCTATTATCAGATTATAGCTTTATGGTTTGTCCAACCAAATATCTGTTCTCTTCACCTTAATTGAAGTCTAGTCTTTACAATCCAAGATTAATGTATGTTATGATTTAGCAAAATTTATCACCATAATTTCGATTCTTCTGACTTTATGATTTTCATTTCGGCCTTATATATATATTTCCGTGGATAAAAAAAAACGTTCATTAAAATTACTCATCAAATTTCATTCTGTGTTAGTGATTCCATACAAAAGCTCTATCCAACTTTTCAAGGCCAACTTGAGAAAGTTATTAATCATTTTGTGAAATTGACGAGAGTGGATATGAATAACTTCATCAGCTTGATTGATGTTTGGGGTTGAAAGAAGAAAGGCATAGGGCTGGGTTTACTCCGTCAATAATAACGCTTTGACTTTAATGAGAAAGATTCGAAGCCGATGGACTTATCTTTTGATAAGTCCATGGTCTGACCAATTCATTTTCCAAACCTCTTTACATACCTGGGAGGACATTGATGAAAAAAATAATAAGTTGACGATGTTTATGAGCCAGTTTGTAGGTTTTGGTATAGCATTTTGCTCAGTTATGATACATTAAACAAAGACATTGTGTCAAATACCCTGATGTTGCATTCCTCATTTGACTTAATCCATGAGAGGGAGACGATTGCAATTATCAGAATAATTGGCTCAAGTATTTTATATACACATGTCCGAACTTTCTAACGGAAAAGAATTTGTGAGTTATACTGTATTTTGCTATATTATTTCTGAATGGAAATAAACCACTGTGCAATAGAGTGATAATGAGTCTGTATTGTGACGACGCTCGGAGAAAATATTTAATGTGCTCTCCAGTTAATACTTCGTGTAACTATTATTTCAAAAGGGTTTTTTTCCATTGTCCACTAAATTACGTTTGCCGATTGGATTACAAGCCGAGGCACTTTATAAAATGTATACATGTACATATACTTCTGGAACCGCCGTGGTCTACAATGGTTAAATGTATATATCTGTAATGATCAGGAATTTAGGATAGAGAATTCGATGTGAAACGAAAATAATTTCATATAAATTGCTTTACACGCGAATAAATAAGTACGAAAGTTGGACATGATTGTCGCATGTATTCTGGCACAGTTTAGTTTGAGTGTCCTAAGCAAATACCATAAAATCGTCTCTTCCATGGAAGGCCAGTGTCGTTGTTCCTCTCTGGTTTCGGGGCTGGGCGAATGGTGTTTCCGCTTCCTATTATAAATAAGGTGGTCTTCTTTATGTTTGCGAGTGTGCTTCTAGCGAAGATGAATTAAAAGAGGAATCATATTTACAAAGAAGTGGAAGATATTTGATTGGCTATTCCTGTCTTCAGATTATTTGTATATTATAAATGAGTAAATTGCGCTATCAGGGCAAGTATTCATGGCTGGTAAAGGAATCGCTTTATAATTGCTTCATTTTATGAAAGATGAGATCTTACTTAATGTAGGCGTTTTAAATGGCAGGTGAATTATGAATTTTCTGGATGGTGAGGGCTTCAAAGCAGAGTATGCTGTTGAAATGTAAGAGAGATATTCACACTCCTAAAAGGTTGTGCACCAGTGATTATTCTTAAACCACTGCAGAGTCTAAAGGGAAAGCCATCCCTAACAATGATGTGTGAATGAAGGAAAAGTGACATGAAATACTGAATGTTTAAACACAATGTAGTTCATTCAAAAGTTACGAATTTCAAATATCGCGAATGAGGATACATGGGTTGGCAAATTTGTAGAAATATGTAGTTTACTGTATCAGAAAACTCTCCATTATGTTAGCAAACTTAAATCTCCACAAATTGACTTTCTGACAAATTTAGAATAATGAGAACATTCGATTATTTACCAAATTAAAGATAATCATGATTTGGTAGGCCTTGTTTAGATGTGTAATCAAGCGAGAAAAAAAAAACATTTCGTTAAATTTAAAAAAAAACTCGAAGGAAATGCCATTTTGGGTACATATTAAATGAAAAGAAAGGCACTTTAACTTTTCAGATTTTATCGAAATTGCTATCTCAAGAATTTACTTTAGAGAATATCATTGAAACTTTGAAATAACTTTTGCATGGATAATAATATTTTGATAAAACTTACACAGTTTGTTCGTCTGAAATTGCTAGACGATGGTATGCTTTGTTGCCTAGTGATAGATAAACTTTACACCAATCATTGTTAATTGTGTTAAGAGTGAGGCAAGGTGAGGGACGATAATTCACTTTATATACGTCACCGGTCCTTTTGAAAGGTTACTTTATTGCATCGCGTGTTTGCCTCTTCCAGTTTCTTTGCTTTCTTCAAAGTTTCAAAGGCATTATGTTTGTTCGTTGAGTGTCGAGTATCGTGTGAAGAAAATAAACTGAATGCAAACCTTTCCTTAGAGGCAGAGGAAGACCCCCAATCAAAGGATTGTTTACATGAAGCGTGCAGAAAACATCATTACATTAATTGAATGAGGAAGTAGACACACACACGCCATGATTAGGGAATGCAGTTTGCACGTATCACGTTTGTATATGCCGCATAGTCAGAACGCATGCTTGAAAGAATAGTCAACCCCAAAATTATATATTTTTTTTCAACAAGAGCTGAAAAATCAGATGAATGGAAAAAAAAAGTTAGAGAAAAAACGGACAACCGATAAGAAAGTTATCAACGTTTAGATATTTAGAGAACTTATGATAACACAAATGCACAATTGACCATTTCTTATATTGATATAAATACTAAAAATGTTACTTTTTCATCGAAAATATGATTTCATACAAACTTTAATATCATTGGATATTGTCATGATAGATATTCATATGCCATGTTTGCTTATTTACATTAATTCAAACTTTGTGTCTTTCCGTAGATTGATTTTGCACCATAGATACAAACAAAATGATGATTTGTAGTGCACCCATGACGTTATCAAATTGGCAACTTGTCTGAAAACTGTAAGTGACTCGACCATTTTTTTTTCAAATTATTAAAAATTCAAAACCCATTTTATTTGAATTACTTGTACGATTCCCGTCAAACTTGTTTTGTCCTGCTAACCGAATTCTTTTCAGCTCCTATAAAAGAATTATTATTTTTCAGTAGACCATTTGTTTCAATTCCTGATTCGTGCGTCGGAAATAAAGGAATTTTTCTGCATACGATAGAAAATAAATGCAGGAAAACCCCGTAACATTGCGTACAAGGTGTGACAAAAGGCACATAAAAGAACATCTGATAACACATGGTTGTGACTTCTTTTGAGGAAGAGGTTTGGCATTTGACAATCTATGCACTGCCTCTGACTGAACGGGTGGATCCTTTGCAACGAACAGAGTGCCCTTTTGTCTGGAAAATGTTCAATTGACTTATTCCTTGTCTGAGGCATACTATTATTATGAATGGAGAAAAATCAGGATTCTTTAAGAAAGCAGTCACTGCAGAAGTGATCTTATTGGAGAACCGAACCAAATTTGGAAGATATGAGGTTTTCATCCCGAGATGCTGGAATATGTTGCATGTGTGTCATATTTTATGAGGTACCATCCCGTATCACATCAATAATTGAAGTGGCTTGTACTTCTAAAGGTCAATGTCCTTTAGGCAGATATCTATGTGCGACTCGGTATTTCAACATCAGACATAACAATTCTGAAAATGAAGAGAGTAAAGAAACACCATGGACCTAGAACCCTGGGGCCAATTGCACGAAATAGTCTTTTAGCTATCCTCTTCATGCTAAGGCGTCTTAAGTTCTTGCGCCATCCTCTGAACATAGTTGTATCGACGCTAATGTATATGTTACGAGGATGACACAAGCAGTCAAGACGTCTTAGCAGGAAGAGGATAGCTAAGACCATTTCGAGCAATCGGCCCCTGATTCACAGTAGGGCAAACGTTTGTACATTCTTCGACAGATGAATCAATGTTTACTGAAATGAAATTATTTTCCATACTTTTGTTATGTATTGGCTATATTTTTATATTTACATACGTGTGTCTTGAACGTTTTATGTGTTTTGTTCAGAATGACGGTTGTGAAATGTATGAATTAAGCACCTTTTTAAAGTCTAGTTTAGTCTCGGTTCAAAAGCGCGGACATTTCGGGACATACGAAATGTGATCATTTTCACCTCAATACTCATCAGACCATGTCTGCTTTCGAAATGTAGTTTCGTAGACAATATCAATATGTTTGAACATTCCTCCTTCTCATCGGGGACGATTTCCTACAGTTGGTAATAGTTTTCATGGTGATGCTGATCTTTCGGAATTGATTGTCTGAAATAGAACGTGCCCTGCCTTCTCAATCCACTTGCGGGATCTTTGATATATTCTTGTAGGCGAGTCATGTACATTTATCAATGTCCAATGTTGTATTTGTCATGCTTACCATACTCTAATATCATACACAACCGACAACCCTACATAACCGGGATAATCTGAATCTCATAACTAGTTCAACTCCGGTGGTATAGTGGGTATGACATTGGATTAGTGGCCCAAATGTCCTGGGTTCGAATGGTATGAGAACGCATGCGATTTTTTTTTTAGCGCTCGGGTATTTTAATCAATTGGCAATTAGTATATCTTGAAACGGTCCCTCCAAATGTATAATGATTGAAATGGTGAACAGATCCCGTACACCACCAAGCTGACACACACATACTCACTAAAACACACACACACACACACATACGTATTTCCCCCTCATGCCGTACGACTCTTCATCCCCCTATCTTATGGGATTTTTTGTTTTTTGTTCCCAATGTCTCTTCTCTTCTTTTCTTTCTCTCTCTCACTTATTCTGGAATGATGTCGCCCATTTAATCACTTTCTCATCTTGTCTGTCCATCTATGTTAGATAAGGCATGCATGCTATAACCAGAACAATACCAAAGCGACGTTATCAATACACAAAACCACGCGCGGTAGAAAATGTCACAGTACCCGAGGGGCTAGATACAGGGGAGGCGGTCGGATCGATCGAGCTAGTGTTGGGATCATGGTGAGGCTATAAAGC
>BQKZ01003728.1:38798-54159 GCA_036244855.1 Temnopleurus reevesii
CCTCTCCCCCCTCCGCCACCGCTAACACTCTCTTTACAATATCGAATGCTCTCTCATACATTTCAACTGATATCATATCCAATATTTTATTCATTCAAGCAAGGCCATAGAATAATATGTTAACAATCATGGGCTATATTTAATTTCTTGATAAAAATTAGCATTCATGGCTAAGTAACGTTATTTTCTTGTATCTTCTTTCTATAGATTGGAGCAAACATCTTGCTGTATTTGTGTGCTATAGTTCTGGGTTGTGTGTGTTACCTGGTGTCCGATAAGCAGCACCGCATGGCCTTTCTGGAGACTAACGAATCCCTCAAGACAAAACTGACTATCCAGGAACAGGCTGCCCAACAGGTGAGTCCTGTGGTCTTTGATTCTAGCCGGGGTATTTCTAATATTCGCAACGTTTGTTCCCTACTCTGAACGAGTCCGCCCGCTAGCCTGTCCCATCGTAAACATTTCCCCATTGATTCACGCAAGGAGCTCGCACAAACACAAATCCCCCCCCCCCCCCCCATCTGAGGGTACAGATTTGTGGGGATGAGTTGATATCTCACGGAGAGGTCGCGTTCGTTAGACGTATGTGAGGCTCAACAAAAGAACAGTCCTGGCAATGGACTATTGGCCTACTAATTTTCTGACTAAACAAATTTCTAGAAGACAAAAAAACGAGTCCTTTTAGACTATAGGATTGGCTTCGAGGAACAGGCTGCCTAACAGGTGAGTTCTGGGGTCTTTGTTAATCTTGGATTTTGTAGGGTATGTATTGTCTGGCGAAACGAACTTCTCGAAGACAAAAATGAGTCATTTGGGACCAGGATTGCCATCTACGCACAAGCTGCCCAAACGGATGAGTTCTGTGGTCTTTGACAATCTACCTATGCTACGTATTATTCGGTTAAATGAAGTTCATATAGTTAGTAAACTCATCAAACCTCTCCGTACAATGTCCATGCCCAGTATTCCAAGACCCGGGGGGCCCGACCAACTTCAACTTCAAGGTCGTCAGCTCACATTTTCTCCAATCGCCAACTTTGCGTCTTTTTAAACAAACTCTGTCCAGGGCACACACCTTCTGTGCGCACAGGAGTAAAAAAGCTCACCAAAATGGGTAAGACATGGCCCTAAAAACTAAGGTAGCAATCGATGAACAGATTGACCGACAGTTGAATTCTGTGGTCTTTGACAATCCTGGGCAATGTTTCACTAAGTTACGAAAGACTTTAAGAACGACTTTACGGGCGACTGGTATGAGTTTTTGTGTCGAATGGTCGAGAATCTTACGAGTATTGTACTCGATAACATACTCCAGTCTTTCTTAAAGTCGTGCGTTATTTAAAGAACGACTTGGTGAAACACCGCCCAGGACTTTATTGTCAGATTGAACGATCTTCCGAGAAACACACGAATGCCTCAAAAGATAGATCTACCATCCATGAACAGACCGCTTACAATGTGAGTTCTGATGGCTTTGGTAATTGACATGATTGCAATACTATAATACAATCATGTAAACAACCCTTTCCCTTAGGAGTCCTATAAAACAAGGCTATCGGTCAAATGAGTTCAAAATAATTTGGTCTGTTATGGTCATATATTGTTCATCTATCGACTACAAAAGTCTCTATTAATAAAGTTTATAACTTGATGATCTTTGTTTTTCAGGAAGGACTGTTGCTCTCTGTACTTCCCAAACATGTAGCCGATGCGATGGTAATGGACATCGGAAAGAAGAACACTGGTCAATTCAATCGTATCTACATTCGACGTCATGAGAATGTCAGGTGAGATAATATTACTGTCTTCTATGTTCAAAAATTCTCCGTGGGTTTAGCTGAAATGCCAAACGTCACGGAATATGGATGAGGATATGAATAAAATGTGATAAATACATCTCTGAATCAGACATTTCTTGCATGAAAGAAGACGACTAACCATAATGATCAGCCATTCACTTGGGCAACAAGCACTGAATTTACTGGAGAATGTATCATGTTAATATTCGGGGACGGTTCGTAATGCAGGCCCTGGTCTAGCAGACATGCCAGGAAAATTGTATGCCTTATTTTTGTTATAGTCATTATCTTCATAAAGATTGTATAGTGAGTACAAACACTTTTATCGCTCATAACATCCACTAAAATATTTCATCCATTACCCTGGCCTCATTTGCAAGAAACTTATGCATTTAGCATAAGGTGGACGTCTCTCAAAGTACATGGCTTATTTAAATTGTTTTATATTATATAATTGGATGATGAATATTTTAAAGCATTTTCTTTAATTTCTATGCCTTGGAAATCGGCATCTTTAGAGTTTAGCACCCATCATTCAAACGTGATCGGCATTTACGATTTTAGGTCTGAATCAGGTCATCACTGTATGTTTCCTAAGCTTGGTTTCCCATAAGTTTTGTACAGTGGTGAATCCCACTAATATAAGGAACATTGTCCTTTGAAATATGGATTATTGTGTTTTATTGGAAAAGAAATGTTCTTATCTGTCTCATAGTTTAAGGGAGATAGAAAAATCTATTTAGATAATTCTTCATTATGACTTTCTACATTATTTGTCGTTTGTATCCAATATAGTAGTGCTCCGTCGTTCAGTTGAAATACTATTTTTGCACATGAGATTTTGTGATATTAAAATTTAATGTAGAATAGGGCCCTCCGCAATCAAATTATAAACGTGCCTTCTATCAGATACAATATGTGTCATTGAAATTGAAAATGCTAATGTTGCCAATTTACTGAAGAAAAGAAATAATTATGACTTTCACTTGTCCTTAAAGCCGCGTCCTTAAAGTAGCATCTAGTGACATATTCGAATGCAAGAGAAGATATTTTCGGTGTACAGTATATGATGAATAAGGGGTGAATGTCTCGAGAAACGCGATCCTATTTATAAATCTCGCGGATTGCCGCCAAATCTCGTATTCAACCGAGAGGGGCGAAAAGGATATATACCTGTGAGCGCGTACAGTGACATTTCACCGTCGAAACCATGACATTTATTTTGTCACTAGCAATACAGGTCAAAATTTGGGAACCTAATTTTATTATTGACATCCACTAACCGCAAAATTCGTGCATGTTTGAACGGAATGATAAAGATGTTTAGAAAATCTGCACCTCTAACTGTCCGTGTTAATCTGGCTCATGGGATATGTAAGAACAAGATTATTCGCAGATTTCGCCTCAACGGTCCTGATGTAAATGTCGGCTTTGCTTGAAATAATACGAAAACTACTGTCTTTACCTGAAGTCACTATCACGTATTGATATAAGCTTATCTCCAGCCGTTTCGAAAATGCTTTCTTTTATTCGTTTTAGTCGCCCGTACGCCAAGTCACGCGTATAATTATGGCGTACATAAGGCGCACGTATGACAAAACGTGAATTGAACGTGTATGAAATTCCCTGCGCGCGTACAAGAAGACGCAAATAAAGTGTTCTGTTTGCATGTTAGTGTTAACCAATTGACCGCAGGAACAGGGTAATTCCTGCACAATGTCTAAGCGAATTACAAAATTCAGTTGTTTAATGGGTTAACCAAATATGCCTCCTACGCACAGGGTTAGCGACAGTCAAGTAGATTTAATGAACTGAAATTTGTGACTACGCCTTAAGAAAAACATACAAAATAACGCAGAAGCTAAAGGAAACTCCAACCCAAAATTGTAGATAAAGCTCGATGCACGTTGATTTTCATAGCAAAGGTGTGACGGGCACTTTAAATCAGAAAGCTCCTACGTGGGATCAAATTGGGCGATCTTATCAGGTAAGGTACTGATCCGAAGGACTGATAATATTCCAATTTCCACTTTCTGTGTCGTACATTGCCGTTGATCAAACTGCAAATAACTCACTTTTTGGTCTTATTTTACCTTTCCCGCACTTTGTCAAGGATTACTCTGATTTTTTTTTGCTTTGTTTTATAAAATGTACCAGTAGAGTGGTATATGCAAGATCTGCCAATTTGCTCGTCTTTTAAAAGATCGGTGCATGCAGAATCATCTACTAGGAGCTGTAGAATCGGGCTTTCATCACTATTCTGAAAATTTATGAAATTCTGAATAAAAAATAAAAAGAACGTGATATTTACACAATTTTAACATGATGGTTGAGTCATATTACATTCCAGGGAAATTATATAAATACAAAATATACGTAGGCGTACATCAAGCCATAACCTGCCTCATTAATATTTTAGATTATGAAATTTATTCGTATACAAACACACACACACATGTACACACACATATACACATAGAGAACTACACACACCACATAAATCAAACTACTCTGTTTGCACTCAGAGATGCAGAACACAGTGGCAAAAACAAAAGCGGGCCAAAGCACACACCTCATTTCAATGGATACAAATCTACAGTGAAGCCAAGGACGGAATTTCATTTTCATCCCTCCTTGAAACTGCGAAGATAGACTGATGCCCTTATGCAGTGATAATCAATACACATATTGATCGATACATCTACGCACTATTTGGTCACCAGTCTCCAAGTAATTGGGGAGGCCGCGTGCAACTTGGAATTGATTTATTTTGTTTATGTAAACAATAAAAGCGAGTAGTTCTGGAGCCATATCGCACGCTATGTACTTTAATCTGATAAATCTGAGACATTGTTTAAGAGTTTCGATCTATTTTAGGGCATGTCCTATTTTAGGTTCCTGCAAGGTTGTGTACCTAGTCTGGGCATGAATATAAATCCACACTTGCGGAGTCTCTGAATGACATGTCAATAGAAAGTGTGCATAAATGCCTCCTCACCAAGCTTGCATTTGGATATCCTAGGGGTTGAGTGGGTGGGTGCCCCTCTGAACCTGCTAAAAAGAGAAGGGAAAGGGACGAACGAGAAAACTAAAAAATTGAATAGAATTGAAAACTGTTTTGTTTGTCTGCTGGCGGACGGAATGTAATTGACAATATTTTTTTCTACTGCAATCTTCACTTTTGTTTAATGCCCCCAACTGTATATAGGTACAATCCCAAGACACCCAGCGGCCCACATTTTATAGATATAGCTCCCAAGAGATCTACAATACCAATACTAATCTTCAGTATATGGGGCTTACGAGGAGGCGTTAAATGATGAGAGATATATCTAAAAAAAATATTAAAAAAAAAGAAGAAAAAAAAGGGTTACCTTTGAAGGTGATTGAGAGAACACTTTTGGCGGGTACGGTCTTGGTCATGCGAAGACAAAAAGAGAAATACTAGTGACATAAAAGTCTCACAAAGGAATGCTCATAGCAGCTTGTAGCTTAGCGGTAGCATTTCTTTAGTTAGATTTGGTGTTGGAAGGATTGCAGATCAACCCACATTATCCAATCTTTGGCGTCTTTGTTGTCGAATAATAAGTTGAATTTAGTGCGAATAATGTTTATTCTATATTATCTAGTGTTTACGGCTCTAGGAACACTGACTAGTATAAAGCTTCCAGGAGGACAACCCCCCCCCCCCCCCCNTTCTATATTATCTAGTGTTTACGGCTCTAGGAACACTGACTAGTATAAAGCTTCCAGGAGGACAACCCCCCCCCCCCCCAAGGATTTTTTTTTCCCCCCGAGGACAGCTCCCTCTTAAAGCTATTTCCCCCGGGGGATTCCCACGGAGGGTAGGTTACCCAAGTAAAAATACACTTTACGTTCATTGAGCTATTCTCTGGGAACTATGGTCCGGGGCAATTGTTCTTGGGAAAATTGCCACCAGAGAGGCTGTCCTATGACACAGAGATTGCTATTCAAATCATAGAAATCTACCTTAGATATGAAACTATTGACGTGGAGGAGTGTGCAGCCACATGTTATAAATGGATCGAAAAACTCTACAAGAGCAACTTCATTTTGTATCAGGATTTCATTTGTCAGTTGCTTTAGAATTTACCTTGAATATCCTAATTAGGTGTTCACACGTGACTGAACAAATTTACTGCAACCCCCGAAGCAATATGACTGATTAAACTGCTCGGAAAAACCTCGCCTGCTTAAACGGGTTGTGGATGGTATTCGTTTTAGTGAGAGAAATTAATTCAATGACGACTTATTCCACATGAAAATGCAATTTAACATTGTCAGAATAGACTAACAGGTTTCCCTAAACCAAGCTCTAAAGTTGTATATGTGTGTCTGTGTGCATTTGCATTGACAATGATGTGTGTATTGCTTCTAATTACACAAGTGACGTTCAATCAGCATCAGTCTTGTTATGGTAACTCTTGCGGGATTGATTACCTTAGCAACGTGTTTCATCGTCAGCTCCCCGCATCGACTGGTAACTCTAGCATACACGTTGACTCACTGTGTTATGCACGATGGGTGTTGGGTCGTATTGGAAACATATGAAAGTGGACTTGGGTTTGTAAATGGATTGCAAACGGGTTATTGATTTATATCGTTATTGTCTCTTCATTACGTTGACATTCACATTAGAGTAACACTGTTTAGTTATTCATGTGAAACGCATAAAACTAGATTGTCCCCTTTCCTCAGCCTCCTTTATACCAATCGCCAATGACTATCATATAAATTACTTTTCTCCTCTTTATTTCTCTCATTCTGTCGTGTATTTTATGTGATCCATCAAAATCGACAGATTTCCCATCATGGCAAATTAAAAGTAATTTGTATTTTCGGGATTTGTAAAAGATGCATGGTGATTTATTTCTACATTGAAAGGAAATAATCAAATTTGATAAAATTAGGAAAATAAACAAATGAAGCATACTCATTTTTGTTGTATTCTACGGGTATTTAGATGCTTTAATTTGAATTGTTCATTATGTCAAAATTATTTTATGTGTTCGTTCTTCTCAATGAGATTACAGCATACTACTTCCATCCTTTCCTCACCAGCGGAACCGCAAAGGATATTCTTTTGTTTCTCAATAGAGATGTAACATCAGCAGGATGCTCAGATAGCATTTAAGTCTCGTATTTCACTGGAGTCGGCTCATGGAGCATATATAGACTTGGTGGGACAGCTTGAGTATATTAAAGGCGATGATGTTGTCAAATGAATATTCCACACTATAATATTTGTCTCGTTATTTATGTCTCGTGTCTGTGTCGTAAATCATTATTTACGATATAACATGGACGCATTAGATACCAAAGTAGTTCTCCCACTCTCTAACTACTAAGTCTTCTTAATGACTTGACATAATTCATAAGTCAAGTCTGAGGAATACAGCCCTGGGAATTTATTTTGATGTTGAAATTACTTCGCAATTAGCAGTTTTCTATATGGACTTTATAATTACAGTAATCCGATTACTCGTTAATAGATGGAATTAAAGTCAGCGTTTGACACCGAAGACATCTGATACAGAATATTAGTGATTGGTGTTTGAAGAAAAAAAATAGTTTTGAAATGACCAATCTATATACGGTCAAATGAAGGTAGGCTGGATAGAGGAGTTTTAAAGTGATTTAAACCATTAAATTAGTTTCTGTCTCATTTATTTGTATGTTAAAGACTATACTTTCCACGGCTCACGGGCCACGCTTTCTTCAAAAAGTTGTTTCTTTTGTATATAGGGATCCTTTATAGTCCGTTATATTCACCCAAACACGTAATGAATGGTGGTTGGCTAAATTTTGATCACCTGATTTGTATGTTGGAAAAAAAATATATATATATTTTTTTAATTTTTTTTTTGCATGTCCAAAATAATGAACATAATGTAAGCAGGGTATTGTGTGGTTGGGGCAAAAATACTGTTCCATATTTCCACTTTCTCAAACTTTTCAGCTCCTCGCTCGCTTGTTTGTTTTCTCCAGTCTGCAAAGATGAGTGACATAAACTGACGATCACCCGTTACCATGGTAATGTTTGTCCTTGAATTAACCAGGGTATATTCATTGTCACGTCCCAAACGTTCGAAGGAAATTTCCTCATTTTCGATCAAAATTTGAAATTGGAATAAATTACGTATCAAGGGGTTTGAGACCGGTGGGTGGAAATGGTAAGTGATGTTTTTTTATTAGTTTTCGATGTTTGCTTTGTCTCGCCTGATATCTCTCATGGGTATTGCCATATACATATGGGTGACGAACAATATGCCATCGTTAATATAAATAACTTTCCATTAATCACAATTCCTCGGTGATTTTGACGTGATTTGGAGTGCTCTGATGGTTATTTTTGTTAACAACACCCCTGAATATGATGAACATTAATACATATGATGATTCCTACCTGGAGCTAATATTCCATTTGAAGAAACAAGATGAGTAACATCTTGAAACGTTACTACAATTTATCAAACAAACCATTCAATTAAAATTAGCTTCGCCATATAGGAATATCGAAAGTATTGAAAATCAATCAAGATGTTTTATCTGTTACGATAAGTGCAACACTCGAGGTATTCACCTCCAAATTAAAGGATCTAACGGTGTCGCTAAACCAAAATAAAATAAACAAACAAAAGGTTAGTCCTCATTTATAAAAAAAAAAATTGAAAAAAAAAACTTTTGTTCAGGAAACAAGTTGCTCAAAGGTATTTGGTGCGCTACCAAAAAACTGGGAAAACGCGATCCCTTGGGCATCGTGGGAGGGGGAGGGGGGGGAGGGTGATGGCCGGTCATCTCGCCGGTTTTGAGCATAAGTTGTGTTCTTTATTCATTATTTGTACATGCACCGCGGAATCTAGGTGGGACTGGGGTCAGCACCCCACTCACTTTTCTAGTTAATACGTGCAAACATTTGGGCGTGTGTAAAGTAGTTATACACATTCACGGCCTCCCACTTTTCAAATTGATCCACCGTTAGAATTATAGTCGTGGAACGCACCCCCTTACAATAACAAGCGACGACCCTTGTAGGGAATTTCAATATATATCAATAAAGAAATCTATTCTAATAAGGCGGTTTCTGCATCTCGCATTTGATAGAGCTAAGCTGAGGTTTCTGGGAACCCCTTAAGATGAATCATAAATCATACCATCGTGGAGGATGGATCATGCATGCACTTTCAAAAGGTCTTTGCAATCCCGTTTAGATATGTTTTCAATCGAGAAATATATACAGTGCGTTTGATTGGATTGATTATCATATTTGAGTTGCGACGATTTCGTGCAACCCCACCCTGAGCCATATCATGGCATGACCAAGACGAGGAGAGCATTATAAAATTTCATCAAAGGCGCTTTACAGTATGTCTGCTCTCTAAATGCTCGTACACGCGCTACGGTTTATGAGGTATTCGTTCATGGTGAGGACATGAAAATAAACACGTGTGTCTGTGTGGGGATTTGGCGCCCGTCTCCTGATATTTGCACCATTTATTTTTGTAGGGCGAAGGGATAAAGTGTGGAAGTCAGATTATGTGGCATATACCTTTCAATGAAATTAATGTAAAGGATTCTTACCCAGCTCCTTTTGAAAACATCTATTTTTGTATACATGTACTTCTTAAAGGAACCTGTTCTAGCAGGTTTTGCATCTCAAAATTATTCCCCGAAATACCGAACATAAAAATCGTTGTTTTTTTTGTTTTGTTTTTCTTGATATCATTCTTTTTTCTTTTCTTCCTCTTTTTCTTTACCGTTTTCTTCATTATCCTCTTAGTCTTTTTGTTTTTCTTTTTCTTCAAGCTTTTTCTCCTTATCTCTTTTCCTATTCCCCTCTAAGTTAATATCTGCTTTAGATAGTATTGTTGCATTTCCCCTATACTCCACCCTCTGTACCCAGGCTTATCCATTTCTTCTCTTCCAACTAGGTTTGTATGACTATTAGACGGTCGATTGATACCAACTTTAGATATTTTCTTTTGATCTTCATTTTTATTTTTACTTTCCTCTCTCCTTTTTTCTCTCTCTCTCTCTTTCAGCAATTTACATGCATTCATCTATACATCAATCATCTTTTCCCATTTAATTTCCCCTTCTTTTGATCTGTATATGCCTCCGTTCCTCCAATTCATCAACCAATCTTGTGTAATGCTTCCTGCGTTCTTGAAAACCTAATTTCGAGGGATTTAACTGAATGTATGTTACGCATATTAAACAAGCTGGTTCATGTCTCTCGTGTTTTCAACTGAGAGCAATTCTACGAAAAAGGGGCCTCCAAAATTTGATAGTCATTGATGGCTTAATGGATGATCCATTTACCACAAAGATATGTCATTGAATTACTATATAGAGGCTAGGGGCTGCAACCCCTGACCTCTGACCTGTTCCGTAAATGTGTGAAAACATTATGGCAGTGTGTACAATAAGTAATTCACAGCACCTCCACATTTAGTCCGTCCTATTTTTTTTTCTCGAATTCCCGCAGTCCTTGTAATTGTCTGGATAAAATCCCTTTACATATATATCTTCTTACTAGATGTAGCAGAATTTGTTTCAATGCAAAACGTATGTGATGGTTTCAAAATAATGCTGTTGAAAAAATAATGATTATTTCTATTTTATGTGTCTCTCTGACTAGGAAAATGCGCTTTTGCTTGATAGTACCATTCTAAAACCCACACTTTTTCCATAATTATCTTTTTGCGTAAAATATCAATATTAATATCAATTTAAAGATAAATGTCAAAGATGTTTTGTTGTCATTGTCAAAACACCAACTTTACCAGCAACTATATTGTATCGGCAGAAAGATAACGGAGAATCTAAAATCCATCATCAAGTCCTTGCAATTCTCACATCCATTTCATCATCTTTACCATTCTCACTTTACGAGACATCATCCTTCTTAAGAAGTAAGAATTCTTGACCTTTGGTATCCATTGAAGATGGTTTACGCACATCGTTAAGACGAGCTTGATGAAAGTGCAGTGTAAATGTCGAGTTTAATTACACAGAGACTAAGTGTTCTTGTGAAATTAGTCATCAAGTACTTGGTTACCTCCTTAAGTAATGACTTCATTATAACGAAACGGCTGATCTAGCCCACTTCATTTTATTAGCTTTCAATGGATTGCAATTTAAAAAAATAGTGAGTGAAAAATTCACTCGAGAATTTCAGAAAAGAGTGAAATTTGAGTAAAATACGAGTGTTTGTTAATTTTTTACTCTTTTTGAAGTAACCATCGTGATCACTAGAAGATCTTTACTGACATTTTGCAGGGCTCAACCCAAAGAGAGTGAAAATGTGAATGTGAAATGTGATATGACATGATATAGATAGAGATATTATCATAACGAAAAATGCACATTTTTCTGTAATGAGAACATGTTTTGAACTGAGCTCACCTTATAGAGTTAGAGTTTATATAACCTTTAAAGTAATCATTTAATAATAGGAAACATTATTATGTCATGGTAAATAGACACAATTAATGAGATAATTTTGGCTCTAAAATTCAGTTGAATTTCACTCGAAGTGTACTCTGCTTTAAGAATCACTTTTTGAATAGTGATCATTTATAGAGTATATGATGAACGATGAAGCGGTCCAAAGGAACCCGTCATGTTTTTTAAGATTGCCTTATTGGTTGGGCTAAGTCACACATGGAGGTGAGTGTTTACACGAGGTGAGTCGAGATTCGTGCATGGGAGTGCAAACATTAATCTTCTTGTCTAGAGAGGCAGAAGGTATGGCAATCATTATCATCATCATCATCCTCATTATCACCATCATCGTCATCATTATCATTATTATCATCATCATCATCATCATCATCACTATCGATCACCATCATTATCATCACTATCATCATTATCCTCATCATCATCATTATCATTGTCATCACTATCATCATTATCCTCATCATCATCATCATTGTGATGACTATTGTCGTAATCATCATCATCATCATTGTCATCATCATCATGACTATTGTCGTCATCATAATCATCATTATCATCATCATTATCATCACCATCACCTTTATCATCATCATCATTATCATACCATCATCATCATCATATCATCATCGACATCATCATCATCATCATCATCTTCATCATTATTACCATATCCTCATCATCTTCATCATTATCATCATCATCATCATTATCACCATCATCATCATCATCGTCGTCATCACCTCTACCGTAAGTCCCACCATCTTCAACCATCATCTTTATTCATTTGTATTCAGGATTTCAATTCTATTCGAAAATGGCGTCAGCTTTGAGGGTCTTAATCTACCCAAATTTCTCACCTTTCGAGTTATATTTACTTTAGCTGAGTCTATCCTCAGTATATCTCACCATTCCTCCAATAATAATAACTCATTTCTGGTTGTATTCAAACTCCGAAATGCGTTTCAAGATACAAACGATAAAATAATGTTTATCCCTGTTCATCTCCATAGTAATAGGCGGTTATGTATTAATTCTTCTTTTATCCATATGGTCTATTCTGGAGTAAGGTAAGGACTCACAGCTCTTGAAAAAGGAAACAAATGTTGTTTTGAGGGTTTTTTCGCAATCCATTAAAAACCTTATTTAAAAGAGGGATACAAATCAATTTTAAAGGAAAAGAATATACATGTTACTTGAAAGTAGATCTGATTTTTTTAATATTATTTTTATTTGTATCGGGTTTTTTTTTATTATTATTATTGGGGTTTTTTTGTACAGTTTACGGAAATCCAATCTGCATGACGTTATCACTATACATGCATCGTTGATATCAAGCGAACAAGCGTATTAATATAATGTACTATATTTATGGAGATTATATTAATTAGCCAAAATATTGCAGATGGAGGTTCGGTTCAGCTTTTTTTTTTCTCAAAACACTCTGTAGATGATTGTGTATGATAGCCCTTACCAATTACCCTAATCAGTTTTAAAACAAGATAACCGAACGTATATCGAAAGTATTAAGGACACATCATTGTTCGCATTTGATTACATGGATTCATTCTATTTATTCAGCAAATTGAAAAGATAATTTATTAAGTGCTTCAGTAGATGAAGCTTTAACATATCATTTGTTTTTCAATCAAGTTTTAATTATAGGATCCTGTTCTTTTGAAGCTCATAAATGAGACCCTGTCAGTTAATACCTCAATTTGAAATATCTACCAAATGAAATAATGAGATCAATTTTAATGAGGACGCCAGCTTAGCATGTATTAGCTAGATTAGATTTGTAATAACCTAATATTTGCGTAGGAGTATCTAAAGACACACTATTAATCAGAATATCCTATTTATGAGAAACATTACATTTATAATCATGTTGATGCATCCTTGACCTTTTACCACCCCATACACCTTTTCTCTTTCTCTTTGCCTCATTACCATTTTTCGGAAATTAATCATTGTAAACGACTACATGAATGTACTCTTATGTGCATGTACGCTACAACATTTTAACCTGATTTATTGTTAATTAATTTATATCTCCCATTCCGAGAGGCATATTGAATAAAAGTGTTCAAATTAAGTGTTGCATCGTATTATATTTCATTTTACATTTTCGACTGTTTGTAATTGCCAGATAAAATAATGATTATAATAATGAGTAAAACATTTACTTGTATACTTTACAACTACATTAAGAGCTGTTTGAATTGACTACTTTGCTGAAATTTTAAGCTCTTTAACAGTTCTAGTCTAATATATTAATTTCTTTTTATTATAATTGCTAAATCGTTTGTTTTAGACCTTTCCAGGGCTGTTGCAATATTCCAAATGTTCGATCTCACCGTTGTTTACACATTTACTGATGAGCCGCCCTCCTTCAAAGCTTCTAAGATATGATTTTTGTTTTTCAGTTGCATGCTTAATTTGTGTTAAATACTCATTTCCGCGTTCGATCGATGACTACCAGCTGCATCGAATACTTCGACCTGATTCCCTCTAGGTTTCCATCGTAACCAAATTAAACTCAAATATATCTAATAAACTCTGATGTATCCCACAACCTTGAGATTGAATCAATCACGAGAAAAGTCTTATCTCGTCCACATCAGACAGATGTTTCTTTGATTATAATATTATTCATTATAACATTTCACACAAGTCATTATTATATCAGCTTTTGTCGTTTTTGTTATTTTTTTCATTTCTGTCAATTAGAAACGAGTGTTTGAAACCAATATTTTATATAGATTCTATAGAGAATCATTAAAATATGTCAGTTTTTCTTATTTCTCTTTAAGCTCGGTGATGATTGCATTAATAATTTCTGCTTGTTTCATTACGAACTCTCTTAGGGATCTATTACACGCGTAAGAAAGAGGAAGTGAGATGGTGGGCTCTGTAAAATCAAGTGTCGATATTGCGTATCATCAATTGCATTGCATTTCACGAAATTTGCACTAGTTAAATAAAAAAAAAAACTTGGATCTTCCACCCTTCCCATAAGATTTTGCCCTTGTAGCTTCCCATCGTTCACCACAATGCTGCATAGATGTGCAACATGTGTTTGTGTATATGTTTTTGTGTGTGAGTGTGTGTTTGTTCATTTCTTTATTTGTTTCTTTCTTTCTTTCTTTTGTTTAGGAGCTTTTTTCATATAGCACAGATGATTTTTTTTTCCTGACAATTTATTTCTGTCTATTGCATGGATACAAAGATCGCGTTAATTGAAATGCTGGGGGAAACATTGCCATGGTGCGAAAATGTCTTAACCCAATCGGAAAAAATTAGCGGTTGCACCATAGAGTTTGTCAAAGTAGACTTTCTAGAAGTATACCGTGAAAAGGATTGAACAGATCTCAAGGAGAAGGCGCGATGTTTGGGGTAGATTTCTTCAGTTATAACCCACTTTGAAAAATAATAAATTATCTTAAGCTTTATTTTTTTTCTAATATTATCTCTCCCTTTCTTTGTCATTCTCTCTTGACAGTATTCTGTTTGCAGACATTGTTGGTTTCACAGCAATGTCGTCCAAGTTGACTGCTCAAGAGCTTGTCAAGACACTCAATGCACTCTTTGCCAACTTTGATAAATTAGCCGAGGTAAGTCTTTCCGAAAAAAAAGTTGCGTGGATACGTAATTATATTCTTGCTTTTCCTTTTACGTTGGTATTTAATCATTTTTCTCAATTTCTTTATAGATCATAATCTTTTCCATTTTCAAAGAATCGTTTAGGCCACCGTAGAAGAATGCAAAGAAATATGATCCCCTATACAAAAGTGTGCATCTTCTCACTTTGAAAAAAGGGTTGACTTTCCATTTAATCACAATAATAAAAATTATTACCACCTAAAAGCGTATAATTTTCACAATTTGACGGTAGAAATGTCCTGATTTGATAGAATGGAGTTTGGTAATTAAAACATATCAAAAGAGATATTTGTAACATACATCAAATAAACTGTTCCATTGTTGTTCAGTTTAAAACATTGAAAAGGGACTCCTGTGACTTTCAAAAAGCGATTTTCTTTTCTGTTTTATGTGTTCAGTCACGCATAACAATTTGA